>OZ035825.1:3841527-3924027 GCA_964034765.1 Knipowitschia caucasica
CACAAAACTGATACATTGTGCTTCTAAGCCTCTATAACTCACCATTTTGAATTTTCAAACACTTTTTATATTTGAACAATGTTAGAACAGGGTCAAAAGTGAGGATTCCTTAATTCAAACTTTAAGACAGCTTTTTAAGGAGTGAACTGTATCTCACAGATGCTCTTGGTTTCACAGGACTGAGACCAATCAGTAATCTCTGAAAAGTTTCAAATGTGTGCTGAAGCTTGGGTGGGTATTTCAAGTCCAATGCGTATATAACGCCAACAAGAATACAGGAGGCCTTGGCTACAGTGCCCAAACCTGTAATGCATTGAAGGCCATCAATGCTGATCTCGTACGTGTCACCAACTTTGACAATCTTCACTGGATAGGCGATATTCTGCCGAGTGTCTTCAGTTTCCTCCAGACTCTATTTGAGAGGGAAAAATACATTAGACATTGATATGTTTTGATAGTCAATGCAATAGGTTGTGTTCACGTGTTCATTTAAAACTGAGGTGGAGGGCAAGTGAAAATTCCATGGCGTTAACTATGGTAACTGGCAAACTGCATATTTTTTGTCTTAGTTTTTGGTTAATGAGTAGTAGTACTCCTAGTATTGACTGAGATCATTACTAGGAGAATCCACATGAAAAAAACTGTCTCAAAGTTCATTGACTCCTCTTTCAGCACATAATGATTTCAAAAATTGTCATTGGTTTATATTATAAACCAATGACAATTTTTGAAATGATGAGCGTGATGTTGGTCAGTAGAAAGGACTTTCAGCCATACAAATAATAAAGTGGGTTAGTAAATCTAATCACTGTCAAATACTGAAGAGGAAAAACATTTGTCAATTTTTGTTTGAGAGTTCGTACAAAAACTGTATTTCTCCCATAGAGTTGTATTGACAACTGCCCATCATCACATTCTAAAACGTGAACGCAACCTATTCAGAGAAACTGACGGCTGATGAGCTGTGCAGACATTTTCAAGTCGATTATATCTGTTTAATTTTGAGATTTGTCACTAAATTACATAATTTGTGTCTAAATGCATCAGTAACAGCTTAAATATATTTGATACAACACATAAATTCAGCCATTATGTATGTTATAATGTTGCAGGAATTATTTGACGGTACAAATATATATTGTTTGTTCAATTAATGTTTAGAAAAAGTGAGCACACTGTGTGGAATTTCTCACATTTCTGCCTAAATTAGTTTGACAGTAACATTAGACAATATTTGAAGAAAGAAAAGAACTTCCACAAGGAGACGGCGACATGAGGTGCCAAACACATACGCACATACTTTCCCTTTTGACGAGCTGCCATTTAGTGAGTACTAAAGAGCAAAATAAGACAGGACAATGACCCCTGCCTCTGATTGTAGTTTCACGTGCGTTTCAGATAGCACAGTTTTGTGTTAAATATCCTGTGGTATCACTTACGGAGCGCGCATGTGAAGTCATGCGGTAGTTGCAAATGTAAATAATGGTACATGGCAAATCATCTCCTTTACCTACTATTAGAAGTACCAGACGCTGATATTTTATTGTCACAAACTCATGTTTTTGTCTTAAAGCATAGCGATAGCGGGTTAGCTCAAGCTTCATCATTGTTTTGTTTAGTTACACTGCAGTCTGGAAAGAGGAGAGCCGACATGCGCAGAGGGATACAGCCGAGCATTTCATCCAGGGCGGTTTTGTAGCCACGAATTACATTTAAAACTCGGTTTAGAGCGGCGCTATACTGTGGAGTTTTCACCAGATTATCTACTGTAAGAAAGTCTGAAATCTACGTTTGATCGGCCCCTCTGATCGGCGCATTTCACCAATCACCGATCACAAAAATTAGGCCGTGATCGACCAATCATGATTGGTGACAGATCAGATCGGTGCACCTTTAATTCATACCATACAGGTCCAGCTGCTTTAGCCAGCTCATGTTCATTCATGTCCAACTGAAGTTTTCCAGTGACCATTCCATCCAGAGGGCTGGGGGAATGTCATATGGTCAGATGTTTGTGAAGGCTCTCATTCA
The DNA here is from genome assembly GCA_964034765.1 of Knipowitschia caucasica. Classification (NCBI taxonomy): domain Eukaryota; kingdom Metazoa; phylum Chordata; class Actinopteri; order Gobiiformes; family Gobiidae; genus Knipowitschia; species Knipowitschia caucasica. The sequence goes on from OZ035825.1 coordinate 3,843,559, forward strand.
TCCAGGGAGTGTCCATCTTATAAAAAGGTTAAATCATCGCCAGGACTGGGTTTTGGTAAAGTTGAGTGATATTGAAAACAATTTGAATAGACATTTTTGGCAGTTTTGGTTCTCTCCTTCTGGAAGGAACCTGGGTCTTTTTAGTTTTTAGTCCAGTTTGGGTAAGTGTTCTTTTATGACTTTAAGAGCTCTGAAGAAGCTTGTGTCACTAAAAGCGAAACATCCTCAACTTTACCAAAACCCAGTCCAGTAGATGATTTAACCTTTTCTACATGATTGTAGATTATTCTATGGTCAAATGAGACCAAAATGTTTTTTAAATAATCTGCATATGCTGACTTTTAGCATATGCAGAGGATGAAGAGGATTTGGTGATACTACTACTCTTAATGATAGACATATCAGCATAAGGTACGGTACTTTTTTTATACCCTGAAAAAGAAAAGATTGGGAAATTTTACCTGTAGATCTGAAATCAAGTCTCCTGGCTTCTCCCCCATGTATTCAATTAGGCCTCGGATTACGACTTCCCTCCTCTTTTCTATAGCAGCGGTTGGATCCTACGAAACAACATAGAAATAAAAAACACCACGAATTAGGAAGTATTCAGCACTTCTTATCTTGAATATGTTTTCATATTTCTGATTGTGTTCATTTAGATATAAAAACGTATATAATGACAAATGATGGAAAATCTCCTCTCTTGTTGCCAAGGACTCACCGCAAATCTTGCGGTGAGTGTAATGTATAATGTATAATGCCCCCCCCCCCAAAAAACTATTGCATCCCTAGCGAGTACATTACATTCACTTAATTTATTAACAGTTCTTTTTTTATCACACTTACCTCCTGCTGTAGCTTTCCTCCATCAATTGGCAGCAGTGAAAGGAAAAATCTAAAATAAAATAAAATAAAATTAATAAACATGCTTAAAAAATACTCTTCATTGGACAAATATCATAAGCATTTAAACAGGCGGTGCTGCTTTTTACATATAAAAAATGCATTAGATTAGTACAAACAAAGTGCTTTGTGCATTTTGCGTTACTACACGTGATTCCACAAAAAACATGCTATACCACAACATGTACCTGTCTTTAGCTGAATGTATTACCTTGTCAGGACTTGACATTAAGTGCTTTGAGGTACTTGAAGTGGCAGGTATTTTTTACTTGCCCGGAAACAAAACCTACTTGTCCAGCAAAATATCGTTTATTTCAAAATTAACATGCCAAAATGTTGTTCATATGAAATGCGAATGTAAGTCACATTAGATTTTTAACATTTCCACTCTAATTTTGTGACTGCAATAGGCTATAGCAGTCACCCTCAGTATGTTCTTTTAAAAATGCATGTTTATAATGTATCACTTATACTTTGTTTGGGTTTTTTAAATGTGCTGCAGATTTCTGAATGTATTTGAACTTATCATAACTAACCATATAGCTGCACATTGGCTAAAACAGACAGGCCTTGATATAATACAGTGATGCTGATGCGGACGGGTCATAACATTAACAACATGCAGTAGCTGTTAACTTAACGTTAGTTTTCTGCTGAAACAAGCTACTTTCTGACCGCGAGGAAATCAGAGCGATCTCAGATAGCAATAAACATGTTTTCTGCCTCCGCACCATGCTCTGCACCTGTCTCCTCCTTGAGAGTTGCTCCGCTGAGCTAATGTAACTAGGGACTTCTGCGGGGAAATGAACTGTCCCCAAGAGTAGAAAATAATAGAAGATTAATAAATGTCACGTGGCTTCTGTTGCCAACTGTATTTTCCACTTGCACCTCCGGCAACAAGACAGAGCAGGACAGTAGCGACCTTGGTCTACTTATGTTAGCTGCGTACCGTTAGCAACAGCTAGCTAGAAGCTAGCAGCTCCAAACTGCGAAAACTACGCCTGTTATTATGGTTCAGAACATTTAAGGGGTAGTTGGTAATGTTACGAGTCTTAACACAAATCACTTTGCTAAACAACGAAATTGTAGGACCATTATACTGGCACAGTTTTATGCTAACAACATGTTTGGGGCTAGAGTAGACAGTTAACATGAAGTAATTTTGGACACAAACTGCCAAGAAAATAAAACGACGATTTGACCACAGATTGTATATATTTGATCAAATACGCGACAAACCTTACAGAGAAAGCACCATATATTTAAAAAATCTTACTTTGAGTTGGATCTCACGGGAAACCACACGACCGTGTCCAAGGCTGGCTCAGCGCCCATCACCAACAACAAGCTCGCGGAAACGGTCCGAACCGGAAGCAAACTCCCGCCCAGTAGAAATTACTTTGTCTGAACACTTATTGATAGCGTCAGATTTAAGAAGCACTGCACTGCCAACAATATTTTTTCAAAATTTAGTTAAATACACACACAAAACGTATTTGTGGGTATATTGTTTTTGTTTTAGTAAATGGAAATTATTTTTCTAATATTAAAACCATAAGAATAAATTTTAAGTCCGAAATTGCAAATACAAGTACTTAGGTTCAAAGTTGCGCTTGCAACACTTTTCTCAGTGTGCAGTAGTTTTATTGTCTGCGGGTTATTCCAGAGACTGGCCAATGTAACCCTGCTCACAAGTGCCACCTGGTGGTTGTTTTGGTCATTGCAACGTCACTGGGAAGGGGGAAAATAAAAGACGCGTGAATCACACGAGACTCACGTGTGATTCACGCGTGAAAGGCGACAAAACGGAATGGGACCTACTGTAACTCGACAACTCTATACACCTTATCTTCGATTATAGTGTACTTGACTGTGGAGGTCTCATTAACCTCTCCTTTCTCCACAATTTGCTGATACAGGTCTTGGGCGAAAGGGTCCTGTTGTTGAGCCTTCCAGATGTTTTCATCGGTCACCGAGAGTGTTGGGGAAGTATCCCGCTGGGATCGGAGCACAACAGCACAAGTTGCCAGTGGATGTTCGGATTCCTCCACAGGGGCTCGTGAGAGGGCATCAGGAACAGTGTTGTACTTTCCCTTTCGATATTCCACAGTAAAAGAGAACTCCTGTAGCCGAAGAGCCCACCGGATCAGCCGAGTGCTGGGTTTGTGGGTTTTAAACACCCAGACCAGCGATGAGTGATCAGTCACCACGGTGAAGGGCCGGCCTTCCAGGTAGTACCTCCATTTTTCAATGGCCCACACAACAGCGAGACATTCCTGCTCTGTCGTGGAATAATTTCGCTCTGCTTTATTTAAAGTTCGGCTGGCGAAGGCAAGAACTTGCTCGGTGCCTAACTCACGTTGCTGAGCTAGAACAGCCCCTAACCCAACATCACTGGCATCCGTATACACGATAAATGGCACCGTGAAGTCAGGATGACCCAGAATAGGTGGGGAAACCAAGTGGTCTTTTAAGGCTTCAAACGAGGTTTGACAGGAGGGCGTCCAAATATATTTGGCCCCTTTGCGTTTCAGCGCGTTGAGGGGTTCGGTGAGTTCAGAGAATCCCGGCACGAAGCGATGGTACCATCCAGCCATTCCTAGGAACCTCTGTAGTTGTTTGATGTTCTGGGGAATAGGGAACTCTTGAACTGCTTTGATCTTTTCTTGGTCCACAGCAACCCCAGCAGAAGATACCACATGACCCAGAAACTTCAGAGAGGAGCGGAAGAACTGACTTTTCTTCATATTAACTGTAAGGTTGGCTTCTTGTAATTTGTCAAGAACGGCTTGTATGTCATGGCTGTGTTGTTGATAGGTTGTGGAGTAGATGATAATATCGTCCAGATATACAAAGCAGATTTGCCCGCGTAGATCTCCCAAGACTACCTCCATTAACCGTTGGAAGGTGGCTGGGGCATTTTTCAATCCAAACGGCATCACCTTAAACTGGAACAAGCCAAAGGGACAAACAAAGGCAGTCTTCTCCCGACTTCTTGGGTCCATACGAACTTGCCAGTAACCACTGTTTAAGTCCAAGGTGGTAAAGATGACTGCTCCAGCAAGAGACTCTAAGATTTCTTGAATATTGGGCAGGGGATAGGCATCTGTGTGTGTAGCTGCATTAAGTTTTCTGAAATCCACACAAAATCGAGGTTTGGGGTCCTGTTTTTTAGGCACTAGAATCACTGGAGCAGCGTATGGGGACGTTGAGGGTTCAATAATGTCTTTTTCGATCATTCCCTTAACATGTTCCTTGATTATTTGGAGTTTTGCTGGTGAAACCCGGTATGGTTTTTGTTTGATTGGCACTTCATTGACCAGGTATATTTTGTGAGTCAGTACGTTGGTACAACCTAGGCGAGAGGTACACACATTAGAATTACTTTTCAGGTGAGACCACAATGACTGTTTCCCGAAATCGTCCAGATGAGCACTGGTGACAGCTTTTTGCAGAAGTTCATCACTGGAAGAATTGGAGAATAATTGGGCAAGTGGGATAGCAGAGAAAAAAGCGATTTGTTGAGGGGAATCACACATTGTTGCAGAGTCTGGGATAAAATTGTACCATTGTCGTTGGTTGAACTTGAACCAGTAACATTTTTCAGAAACATCAAACTGTAGCCCAGAGAGGGATATGAAATCAAGCCCCAGCACAGCAGGGAAGGCAAGACTCTTTGTTGGAAAAATGACACAAGGTAAGGTGATTGTCTGCGTTTGCAGGGTGATAGTTAATGAACTCACACCCAGGGGTTCTCGTCCTTCTCCATCGGCCAAATATAATGGTCCTCTGGTCCATGGTTTGACTTCTCCGCTTATCTCATTCCACACTCTCTCATTCACCAGAGTATAGGAGGAACCAGTGTCCAAAAGGGCAGCCCCCCTCCAGGAATTTACATTGACGGGTATCATCAACTGGCATGGCAGGGAGCTTGAGGGAGGTGTTGTAGTGGGGCAGAATTTTCCTGAAGGTCCAGCGGTTGTAAGAGAACCGAGAGTGGCTGAGCCTCCTGTGGCGTGACTACCAGGCGGCTGCAGGGGGACCTGAGGTCTAGGTGGATAGTTTGTAGCTCCCCGTGGGCAGGTTCCCGGGGAGTGATCACCTTTACAGCGCCAACAGAAAGGTTGCGGAGGACGATTGTGATTTGCATTGAAATTTGGTTGTTTGGGGCGCACAACGTTATTAGAATTGTTGGAAGCCCGATTTTCACTGGGAGTGGATGACATACTGGCCCGTTTCCGGTGCTCATATTGCTGTTGATTGTCCCGATCTCGCTCCAACTGCTGTCCTAGTCGAACTAACTCATCCACAGTGGGTACTCGACTGCTCCGTAGTTGGCTTGCCAAGGCAGGATTGATATTTTTAAGAATGAGCTTCACAATTTCCCCTTCCATGATTTGAGGTTTCCACCGTTTACATAGGGATTGATACATATAGACAAAATCTCTGCCTTCATTTTCTCCTTGAACTCGGGTTTGCACTCGTTCCGCTAGCTCATCCTCATAATCTTCAGAGAGAAAAGCAGCTCTAAACTGGGCTTTGAATTGCATCCAAGTCCGGATCTTGTGGCGGCCTACATCCCACCAATCTCGAGCGGTGCCATGCAAAACATTTCGTAATGTCGCCATAAGTTCCTCATCGCTTAGAGAATGCAGGGCCAAATAATCTTCGCAGCGCTCCAAATACTGCAGTGGGTCGGTAGGATCTGTTCGCTGTCCATATGTTGGGAACAGAAGCTTCACTGGACTTTTCCCAATGTCTCGACTACGGTTAAGTGGTAATGTGGAAAATCCAGATGCTACTTGTACAGCAGTTCTCCCGGGCTGAGCGGTTGACTCTAACCGGGGTCTACTGGAGAGTAGTACTGTTTCCGGTAGGTCCTGAAAAATAGTTTTCTCAGTTTCATCCCTCATAATGTGTGATTGGCTTTGCTGAGTACCACGGATGGACTGGTTCTTTGTGGTCAACGCCTCTGCAACCAGTTTCATGGTGGTTCGATACTCTGAGAGCTCCTCCTGCAGGCGGGAAATGTCTTCTTGTATGTGGGAAATACTGGCCGTAAGCGGTGCTATGAGTGAATTAAATTCCTTGAGCAGGTCTGCTTGTTGATGATTCAGTCTCCAGCCAAGGGACGCTTTTGTTTGGGTAAGTAAATATTCAAATTGGGTATCCATGTGTTGGTATTGTTTTATCACCTGTTCTTTGATAATTTCCTCCACTCTTTCAGTAGTACTGGCTTTCAAATTGTGCACCTCGCTCTTAATTATTGCCGTAACCTCCGCCATGGCAGACTTTATGTCCATTGCTGGGGTCTCAGAGTCAGCCCTGTCTTTTACTAGAGGACCCGGAGGAGGCGGAGCCATCACTGGTGAAACAAGGAAATTTTCCATGCCAGTTAGGGACATATCCAGAAGTGAGTATGCGGTGGAGCGTGTGCAGGGTCTAACTTCATGGGGGGATGAAGCCTCTTCCCCAAGGGGAAGGAAGGGAGGTTGCTTTTTGGTGATTTCTTCTGTGGTCATTTTTTTTTTTTTTTTATGTGCAGTCTATATTTCACACAGTGGTATTGTCATTCACAAGTCCCATCTGGGGTGCCACTATTTTATGTAACGGTTTGTAGGTTGGGGGATTGTGGTGGTACTAGAGTTATTATTTGGGGTTGTGGTTTTATAGGGGTGCCAGCCAGGTATCCCTCCTGACAAGTGGGATATTGAAGGTTTAGTTTGAACTATTGTCTCCGTCACACAAGGACTTATAATATAGATGTATAAATATAAACCCTTAGTCTTAAAATGTGAATGACAAAAAACCAGAGGAAACACACAGAAAATTAAATAAAGAGTCCCAAGTGTATTTGTACAGTCCAAAAAACCAGTACTACTGTGCAACAAAGTATTTCCCCTCCCAAAGTTCACAAGCTTAGGCAGCTCCCCACATAAGCTGCTCCACAGCACAAGCTGAAGATAAAACACACACACAGAAAAATATCATCAAACACTATTCACTATACATTTTACAATAAGAAGACAGTAAAAAAAAAGTACACTCACATGTCACGTGTATGATTGAGGCACCTATGTTGATGGAGCAGGGGGTACAGTCTTTTTATATTCACTGTCATAAAACAGAATAATATTTACGGGAGCGCTTTTCTGAGTGTCTATTAGAGAGTTTATTTAATATTTTTCACTCACATTACGATGACGCGGGAGGTGCGCTGACGTACCCAGCCGGCACAGGCTTCAGTGTTGGAGCAGGCGGAAGAGCAAAAGGAGCGAGCGTTTTTACGCGTCTCCGGGAATGACATGCGGAGCTTTCCAGCGTTTTAGTAGCGCACAGAACCTTAGAACACGGAGGGATTGTACGACCTCCAGAATTCTGCTTCTATCGAGCACATGCGATCAGTCTCTCCTGCCTCCTTCTCAGTCAGAGCGCGACTGTCATTTTCAAAATGCGGAAGAGGGCCGCTCCACCCGCAGCGCGAGCACTGGGCCAATGAGGTGAGGCTATGACGGGACAGGGCGTATATACATGGCTGGAGCGCACAGTGTACATAAAAGGGGCAGAAACAAAACTTCATAGGGGCAACCCTGGGGTTGTCACAATATATTTTGGTGCGAGGCCATGGAGAGACTTGTAACAAGCAGAGCTGTTTTAAAGTCTATTCTCTGAGCCACAGGAAGCCAGTGCAGAGACCTGAGAACTGGACTAATATGGTCGTACTTCCTGGTTCTAGTCAGGACTGGAGCTGCTGCATTTTGAATGTACTGCAGCTGTTTTACAGCCTGTTTGGACAGACCTGTGAGCAGGCCATTGCAGTAGTCTAACCTACTGGAGACAAATGCATGGATAAGAATCTCCAAGTCTGCTTTAGACACTATGTTTTTGATCCTGGCAATGTTTTTTAGGTGGTAAAAAGCTGCTGATGTTACTGATTTGATGTGGCTATTAAAATTTAAGTCTGAGTCCAGTATTACCCCTAGATTTCTGACCTTGTTTGAAGGTTTTAGGGAGAGAGACTGGAGGTGACAGATGACGCTCTCTCTTTGTTTCTGGGGACCAAAGACAATCATTTCAGTTTTGTCTGCGTTTAGCTGAAGGAAGTTGTTTTGCATCCACTCACTGATCTGTTGGATACAGTGCATATGCGCGCAGTAAACGCTTACGCGCCGTTATTGTGGACTGTGGAAATTAGCTGTAAGATTCAAAGTGACGTGATGTAGAAGGAGACAGAGGTTTGATCTGCAGTTTAGTTCAGAAAAAAAATGTCCCCACTCTGTTATAGTACAGAATATTGACTTATACATGTTATGTTGCTTAAATGGTGTTTTAGTATATTTACAATATCTTTTTTTTATGACTTGAACTTTATTAGTTTTTACAATTAAACAGTAAACAAACAACAATCCACATATCAGATTCAGTCCTTGGCAAGTGACTTAGAGTGAATTGCGACAACATACAACAACAAAACATAAAAAATAAAGGAATGTAACACCGCATAGGTCTGATAACCTATGCAAAAATAATGTAACATCTGTATCCATGATTGTAATAAATATCGATATTAACATGAAAATAAGCAGTAAAAAATAAATAAAAATAAAATAAAAGGGTGAATATAAAAAGTAAAAATAAAATAAATACAAGTAATAATCATATTGATGCCAAACCAAGAGTTGCTGTAAAGTTTGGAAAATGCAGCAGTATGAACCTATTCAGATGCCTGATGTATTTGAGCTGGAAGACGTCATTAATTGAATGTAAATCAGATAGGGGCCCCATTTGTGGTTATAATCCTCCAATCTATTTAATAGCCTAAAAGATAGCTTCTCTAAAGAAGCTAGTTGGCCTAGGGAAGTCTGCCAGTGAATAAATGATGGAGCTGAAGGAGACTTCCACTCCATTACTAATAACCTCCTTCCCAACATGATCGCTGTTTGGGCCCATTGTGAAAGAGATGAGGGCATGGCACTCAAAACTGAGGGGTCCCCTAGAACGTACAATCTATTACAAAATGGAAAATCATTGCCAAGGATCTCCCCCAGTACCCTATGAACTGATGCCCAGAAAACCTGAACTTCTGGGCACTCCCACAGCATATGTAATAACGTGCCATTATTCCCCTGGCATTTCCAACATTTATGATTATTTGCTAAGCCCACTCTGTGCAGCCTGGTAGGAGTCCAGTATATTCTATGTAATATTTTGAATTGGACTAACCGAGTCCTCAGCTCTCTTGATATTCGCTTCCCATTTCTAAGTATCCCCTTCCATTCAGCCTCTGTAAAAGTATAATTTAAATCTTTCTCCCATGACTGCTTAAGGGGCATCAGTGACGTATCAGATTCCATTAGTAACATCTTATAAAAAGTAGAGGCTGCATGACCTTGTTTGAATGCCTTCTTTAGATCATCTAAGATGCCACAGGTTGAAGGGGCTACCGCAACAGATCCAAATGTTTTTTGTAGTAAATGTCGCACCTGCAAATATTTCCAAAACTCCTGTCTGGGCAGACTGAATTCCCGAGCCAGGATTTCAAATTACTTTAGTGTGCCATTGTCATATAGATCTCCTAATATTGTCACACCATTTAAAAACCAAGATTTCCACATAAATGGTGTTTTGTTGATACAGAGCTTTGGATTGTGCCACAGACCTGAAGTTTGATTAAGGTGTGTGTTAAATTTAAACATTTGAGATATTTTTTTCCATTCTATTTGAAGGTGCGACATGACGGGATGCAGCCTATTTTGAGGAGCAAGGTTCGTGGATAGACAGTAAGATGGAGTAAATGGAGCTGAAACCTCACTCTCAAGAGCAAGCCATGGGGGTGCTCTCTCTGGAGGCATAAACCAGTGAGATAAATGCCTGAGAGAGAAAGCATAATAGTAATACAACAAGTTAGGGATTCCCAATCCGCCACTATCCACAGGTCTCTGTAATTTTTTCATATTTAACCTGGGCTTTTTATAGTTCCATATGAATTCTTTACACAACTTATCAAACTTTTTAAAATACGGTGATTGAATATGTATTGGTAGAGACTGTAGCAAATAATTAAATTTGGGAGTGCAGACCATTTTAATTATGTTTACTTTTCCCCACATTGAGAGGTAGAGCTGATTCCACCGCTCTACGTCTACCTTCATGCTTTCAAGTAGAGGGTCAAAATTTATTTTAATAAGGTTAGATAATTGTGGAGGAAACGTAATACCTAGATATTTTATACCTTTTGTGGGCCAGGAGAACATACCAGAGGAGAACAATGCTTTGGGGCAGTGACCAGTGAGTGGGAGGGCTTCAGACTTGGTCCAATTGACCTTATAGCCTGAAATATCCGAAAATGAATTGATTAAGGAGAACAAGGCAGGAGGGAATGTTGAGGATCAGACACAAATAGAAGAATATCATCAGCATATAGCATCAGCTTATGACAGCTTTGACCAATTGTGATGCCTGGAAATTTAGCTTCTCTTCGAACGGCCACCGCCAATGGTTCAAGGGCTAATGCAAAAAGAAGGGGGGACAGGGGGTCCCCTTGTCTTGTGCCCCTTCCTAATTGAAATGATGGACCAATTATACCATTTGTGAGGACAGAAGCTGTAGGACTTATGTAAATCAGCCGTATCCAATTGATGAAATTACTACTGAAACCAAAATATTTGAGCGTTAAAAACAAGTAATGCCATTCAACCCTATTGAAAGCCTTTTCAGCATCTAATGAAATGGCTGCAATAGGATTCCGACAATCTTGAACTGCCCACATAATGTCCAGTAACCTTCTAACATTATCTGCTGAGTATCGGGAGCGTATAAAACCCACCTGATCAGGGTGAATCAGATGAGTCATAACACGGTCTAGACGATTGGCCAAAATTTTTGATAATATTTTGCTGTCATAAGAGGTCAAACTAATGGGCCGATAGTTGCGGCAATCCGAGGGGTCCTTATCTTTCTTTAGGATAAGAGTGACAATGGCTTCAGATAGCGAAGGCGGAAGCATTTGTTTTTTAAATGATTCGTTATAAGCATCTAGTAGCATTGGGGCCAATAATTCAGGAAAGGATTTATAAAATTCAGCCGTAAACCCATCGCGACCAGGGGCCTTATTAGAAGGAAGGTGTTTAATTACTGAAATTATTTCTGCTGTAGTGATTGGTGCATCTAAGCTCTCCATTTGGTCACGGGCCACTTGGGGAAGGTTTAAGCCCAACAGAAACTTAGTGATATCTTCCTCAGAAGCCCGTGACTCTGAGCTATATAGATGAGTATAGAAATCCGTAAAAGTGGCATTAATTTTTTGGGGGTCTGTGAGGAGCTGCCCATTTGTATCCTTAATAGCACTCATTGCCTCTCTTTGTTTAATATATCTTGCCAATAACCTTCCTGCCTTGTCACCCTCCTCAAAGTACTTTTGTCTTGCCCGAAATAGACTAAATTCAGCTTTCTGTGACAATATTGTGTTATATTCATATTTTAATTTTGTTAATTTGACCAAGTTAATTGAAGAGGAATCCCTTTTGAAAGTTTTTTCAGTAATCCCGATCTTTTTCTCCAGATCAGAAAGCCGTTTAATGTTTTCTTTCTTTTTAATTGAGGCCTGTTGAATAATATGACCCCTCAAAAAAGCCTTCAGTGCCTCCCAGGCCACTCCAGCTGAGGGGGCAGAGGGAATATTTGTCTCCTTGTACAGATTAATTTGGAACTCAAGAGAATTTCTAAAGGTGTCCTCCATTAAAAGACTGGAGTTTAATCTCCATCTAGGAGTTTTAGCAATAGCATTAAAAGCGATGAGGGAGAGATAAATTGGACTATGATCTGATAAAATTATATTACCAATACTGCTATTAACAACTGCAGGCATCAGAGATTGGGAAATTAAAAAGAAATCTATTCGCGAAAAGGATGCGTGCGGGGCAGAATAAAAGGTATAATCCCTACCCATTGGATTTTGTAACCGCCAGACATCTACTAGGGCACAGGCATTTGACATTGCTCTAAGTGAATAATTTCCTCTTGTTGTGCGATTAAGACTTTTACTCCGGTCTAAAGTGCCATCCATCACCTCGTTATAATCACCTGCCAACAAAACGGGATAGTCCCCCAGATCAGAAATCTTTTTTTCCAACTGGCCAAAGAAGGACGGATCGTCGACGTTGGGAGCATAAATATTAGCCAAAATGATAGTTGTACCTTGAATTTCACATAGCATAATTAACATCCTACCTGCCTCATCTGTACTTTGTTTTAAGCATTTAAATTGCAGACCCCTATTAATTAATGTGGCTACTCCTCTACTTTTGCTAGTTCCACTGCATGAGCCAACAAAGCCCACCCAGCCAAAACAGAGTCTCTGAGACTCTTGACGAGATAGATGTGTCTCTTGGACAAAAACAATATCACATTTTTTAGATTTAATAAAAGATAGAATCTTTCTTTTCTTTATGGCATTATTGAGACCTTTGACGTTCCAGCTCATCAGTTTTAAATTATTAGGTGTTATCATTGATCAAAATGATAAGTGGTGCTGTGAATTTAAATGTATTGGCATCAAAAGAAAAAAATGAAAATATAACTAAACTAAATAAAAAATAACATGGAACAAAGTGAACCCCTCCCCCCCTTCTCCCCCAAAAAAACCTCCCTTACTAAGGTCCGCGAACATACACTCAACTGACGCTGCCCACAGCGCCCCCCTCCCCGCACATTAGTGGGTTGGCAACAAAGTATTATCAAGTAATAAAAAAAAATAAAAAAAATTATAACATGTTAGAACTTTAGCTGCAACAAAGAGCTTTGCATTTATCAAGACAACAGTTGTGAAAAACAACAAAAAATCGTGAATATTTCCCCTCACCTCTAAAAGTCCTCTCTGCATCTTAGTAACAAACCTTGACAGAAGTGCCTAGCGAAGAGTAACCGCACAATAAGAGTGTCTTCATATAGTCCGTGTGTCATCGCGAGCAGTCACTCAGTTCAGCGAGTGGATAAACGACATGGCTCTCTTGTGGTCTTCAAAACGCATGGGTCCCTGCGCAGTCTTCACCACAAGCACAGCTGGGTAGTTGAGTGAAAAACGAATGTTCTTATCGTGTAAAAGTTTCTTACAGTCCTTAAACTTAGCCCGTTTTTCGTTCAGCATCCTGGAGTAATCCGGGAAGACCATAATGCGTCGTCCTCCCCAAATGACATTCCCCTTCTTCCGTGCAGCTTCAGCGATGCACTCGCGATCCTGAAATCTCAGAAATCTCGCTATTATGGCTCTGGGGCGGGTGGACTGGTCACCATCCTGGCGTCTAGGCATGGCTCCAAGTCTATGTGCTCTGTCAATCTCCAATCCTTTGGCGAAGTCAATGTCAAACAGCGTCGGAATTATTCCCTCCAGGAAAGCGACAGCATCATTATTCTCACACGACTCGGGGAAGCCAACGAAGCGTAGGTTACATCTACGTTCACGATTTTCCACATCATCCAGCTTCTCCCTGAGCACTTCAACCTCTTTGCTAGTAGCCGGTGGATTGGCCTCCAGCCTTTCCTGTGCGTCCTCCAGAAACCCCAGGCGACCTTCCACGTTGCTAATGCGGCTAGCAATGTCGACTAGCTTACTCTCCGTGGCACACGTTGTGATGCGAATCTCCTCCAGTTTCTTATCATGGCTGTCAGACTTCTCCAATATAAGCGCATAGAGCTTAGCCAGCTCCCGTGCCACCTCACCAGGTACACTGGGAGAATCCGCAGCGGGCGCCTCCTCCATCCCAGAGCGTGGAGGAGAAGATGGAGGCCTTTGGTTAGCATTAGCCTTAGCTTGACGCATGCTAGCATCCTCGGTGCTTTTACTGCCCCCGATCCCCGTTGTCGTGGTCGTTTTGGATGCGCCTCTCGTGGTGTTCGGCATGATAATAGCCAATGGGAGTACTACTGCGTAGGAATGGTCGCGCCCTGTTGCATTAAAATATAAAATAAAGTGCGGGGAAGGCGCAGAGCGCTCTCAAGCAGCCATACTTGCCAAGCGCGTCACGTGACTCCCCGTATATTTACAATATCAATGTGTTTGTACAAATGTATTTGTGTTTCCAAGTGGTGGGCTCTAAATGGAGAAAGAAGTAAAAAGGTGCAGCCTCCCCATGAACATACAGAGCATATATATTAAACATGTGTTTCTTCTGCCGCTTTAGGACAAAGGATGCATTTTAGCTTTTGTGCTAATTCCAGCATCTTGATGTTGAAGCTGTTTCTGACACATTCATATGTACTGCCCTCATTCAAAGAAATGAACTGATGAATACAAATATGTCGTCTGTTTGGGACCATGAAGGAAGATCAAAGGAGGAAAACTAGTCCAGACAATAATGCAAGTTCAGTTGATTTGTCCTTTCTAAATCCATATTGATTGTTAGGATGTTGTGTTTTTCAATAAATGACTCCATTCTATTTACAAAGAGTGTTTCCAGTAGGCAAGGCAAGTTTATTTATATAGCACAATTCATACACAAGGCAACTCAAAGTGCTGAACAAAATAAGAAAGCATTCAAATCAAAAATAATCGCAGTACATTAAAAAGAAAGATAAAAATATAAAATCCCTCAGTTGTATGCACAGCTAAACAGAACTGTCTTTAACCTGGTTTTAAACATTGTCAGAGAGGAGGCCTGTCTCACATCTTCAGGAAGATTGTTCCAGATTTTAGCAGCATGAATCTGAAAATCAGCCTCCCCATGTTTAGTTCTGACTCTGGGCACTAACAGGAGTCCAGTCCCTGTGCTCCTCAGAGTCCGGGCTGGTTCATATGGGACTAACATGTCACTAATATATTTTGGTGCGAGGCCATGGAGAGACTTGTAACAAGCAGAGCTGTTTTAAAGTCTATTCTCTGAGCCACAGGAAGCCAGTGCAGAGACCTGAGAACTGGACTAATGTGGTCGTACTTCCTGGTTCTAGTCAGGACTCGAGCTGCTGCATTTTGAATGTACTGCAGCTGTTTTACAGCCTGTTTGGACAGACCTGTGAGCAGGCCATTGCAGTAGTCTAACCTACTGGAGACAAATGCATGGATAAGAAGAGTATCCCAGTACTTCCTTGTTTCCTCCAATAGCTAACAGTAATGTTGTTTATGTCACGTCCTGATCCTAAAGTCAGATTATTACACCACTCTCCATCTCTTCCACACTGGTGAATATATTGTGGATTAATGTTTGTCCTTTCACAGTGGGCCTGGTTCTGTTGGATAAAGAGAGAAAAGGTTTTAATGTTTCAGACGTGGATGGAACAATTAATACAATACACTGCAAAAAATGATGGAATTAAAGACAAAAAATACTCAAATTTTGCTGAATGTTTCTAAATTTGAGCACATCTTGACTGCCTTAAAACAAGATTTGCCAGTGGAACAAGAAAAAATATATTGTTTTAAAAAGATACAAGACATGTCTCTCTTGGAATGAGAAAATAAAGCAATAGTTCTTGAGTCAAGTCAAAATTGCTTGTCTCATTGGCAAATCTCGTTTTAAGACAGTCAGAAAGAACTTAAATTAAGATAAAAACAACTCAATTCAAGCAATTATTATCTCATATTTGATCATTTTTTGCAGTGTATTCTTCTTGTTATCGATTCCAATTTCACACAGAACACATTCCATTTTGTCTTTCACAACAAAAGTCATATTTTTTACTATTTGAGCAGAGTTTATTTATGTACAGAGCCATCATTCTGACTGTTCCTGTTCTGTCTGAACATATCATTCTGAAGCTGCAGGAAGGCCTTATTATTCTCAAAGTGAGATTTAAGATACTTCCATTTAAAAGCAGAGTTTACACTGACTCTACATCAGTCTGAATAAAGACGATATTTGATGTTCTCTGTAATATTTGCAGTCATTATTTATGTTTGTATAAAAGTTCAGGGTCGATGTCTGTCATTACGTCATGCAAACTTATACTTACTAATCCTTACAAACTGATCCAGTTTAGATCATTGAGTGTCGTCCTTAAGGACTCAGTCCAGGTTTTCCAGTTCTTGTAGATCCTTGATCCATAGGACTCTCGTCTCTTCACGTGTTCTCATCAGTTTAATGTAGACTGAATCCTCAGTTGTTTCCTTAAATAACGGGTTTGTCTCCTAGTTTCCTCCCAACGAACCTGTGACTAGTTGCTTCTGTAGTTTAGTTAGTGCACTAGTGGAGCCGAGGCTTAGAGCTGTGTTAAAGTCAGTGTTGTTTAATACATTACAAAACAATTTATTCTTGTATAGCCCTAGGTCACAACAGAAGTCATCTCAGAGGACTTAACAAAACCATTGAAATCACCAACACAGGTCAGAGAATCAACAGTTAAAACACATGAAGAATATAAAGCACACACAGAAGAAAATGTCCATACATGTTGTAGAATGCTAAAGTGTCCTGATCATCACCAATCCTTTCTGTTGGACACTAACTGTCCAACAAGACCCTCCTGCATCCACAAGGAAAAACTCTTAAAAAACCCAGTGGGAAAAAGTGAGAAACCTTGGGGAGAACTAGGGAAACCCACAGGGAGGGAGACCCATATGAGAAAGGGATCCGCTACTCCGGACGGACAGGCTAATGATCCAGGACCTAAGCTAGCTACAGGACGTGGACCAGTGGCCGCTGAACGGGGACAGGTCCGGTGCAGGACTGAAGCACTCCCAGGCGGGTCGGGCGGGGCAGTCCGCAGGTGTAGATGGAGGAGGCCAGGCTCAGAGATCCCGTCATCGTACCATGAAACAGACAATGGGACAATGGGTGAATAGCAATGAACAAACTACAGTCAAAATCCTAATAATGCTAAACAGATTAAGTAGGAAGGAGGAGAGGATGGTGCTCAAGTTACCATACTTCTCCAGCAGGGGGCTCCCTATGCAACTTGACTGACAGTCTGAGGAGTTTAGCCTTCCCTGAGTCTTACCTTCCTTGCCATATGCTAAACTAAAGAGGACTGTTTTAAACCTAGCCTTGAATAAAGAGAGCGTCTCTTAAAGGGCCCATATCACGGTTTTTGACTTTTCTCTGCTTTAAACATGATTACAATGCTATTTGGCCTTCATACACAAGCCCACAGTAGTTTATTCATTGATTCTGTCAATCTTTTGTAAGAGAACAATCTGTCTCCTTCCCCAGCGTGAGGCACAGAAACGCTCGGGTCCACTTCAGTGACGAAAACCACACTGATGACGCGCATGACCCCGTTTGCTTTGTATTTAAAATTGTTGTTAAATACTTTTGTCAAAACGGGGTAAACAATACACAATTAGTATGCTGTTTTTTGTCAAAAATAATAAAAATAAAAATAAATTAAAAGCCGGCGGGAGGTGATTGACGGATCAAAACAGCGAATCAGAGCGCACAGGCTCCGGCTCCCGAGTCCAGCGTCTGTGGTCTGGTCTCGCGGACACCACATAGAGCTGCTGTTTTTATGCTTTTGTCAGAAACTAAAAGTGTTAGGATCACGTCAACTTGAATGAAGTGTGTTATGGGTGTAAATATGTGACACACTACTTGACCCGAAGAAGAAGAAAGTGGCTCGACTTTTTTCATCTGTTCATCTCATGGATCTATTATAAACCGGTTCATCTGCGACACTTCACTGAGACTGTTCCAGAACTACAGGGACAATGGAACTGGACTTACTCAAAGGCTGATCTGGAAACACGTTATTCCCACGGTAAAAGACGTAACTCGGACCCCCTCCATCTGTAAGTAGTGACGCTAACTCGCTGTATACTTCTGTAAACTAAATAACTAGGGTCTGATTGTGCATCGAGGACATAGGGCTCGATGTGACGGATTGTCATTGTTGGAAAAAGTTTATTCTTATGTATGAAATTACTAAGTACAGGTGATAAACGACAAAAGCGTGATGCTACGTCAGCGTGCGGGCGGGGGGAGGCGGGCTCACGGACAGAGGAGCAGACTCTTCTCTGGATCAGCTCGTTTGAGTCGAGATGACGTCACCTCTATACAAGAGATGGCTCTAATCTCACAAGCTTTGATTGTTGTGTGGTGTATCATACACATTAATATCACACATGTGCATAGGATTGACTGTGAAACATGAAGAAAAGCGTGATATAGGACCTTTAAAGTTGAATAGTATTGAGTTCGAGCCCTGCGAAGGGCATTCTTGTAGTTTCGGAGACCTGCTTTCCACTCCCTGTGGACAGGCTCCGAGTGGGAGTGGCGATATAGCCTCTCCAGTTTTCTGACGTCCTGTTTTAAAGTGTGGAGTTGAACACTGTACCAGGGCGACGATGATCTAATCCTAATAGTTTTCTGTTTTAAAGGAGCTGCTGCATTTAATGCAGATTTTAAAGACTCCATCGTGTTGTCCACCGTTTGGTCAATGACTGAGGGACTGCAGCAGCTGTGAACAGGTTCACCTGCAGCAGTATTCAACATAGGTTGTATTAGTTCTTTGAACCTTGTGATAGATTTATCATTTAAGGTTCTTAATCATTTAAGGGACTAAGAAGTAAGTTGGTGTGTGATATAATCGCAACGCCGCCGCCGCGACGTGTAGCTCTGGCTTTCTGGTAGTTAACATGCGTCGGAGGAGTGCACTCATTCAATCTAACGTAGTCGTCCTGTTGGAGCCAAGTCTCCGAGAGCGCAAACAAATCCAAGCCCTTGTCTATAATAAGTTCGTTTATGAGAAGCGATTTAGACCAGATTGATCTGACGTTCATTAAACCACATTTAACAACCCTACTGTTAGAACTATTTCTGTACAGAGCTCCGCACATGCAGCGCTCCGCACATGCAGCGCTCCGCACATGCAGCGCTCCGCACATGCAGCGCTCCGCACATGCAGCGCTCCGCACATGCAGCGCTCCACACATGCAGTGCTCCACATCTCTCCGCTCCCACCCGTGCAGCCTACAACAGTCACCTGTATCTCTGTGATTATATACACATTGTGGTAACGTGAGCGCTCTGCCTGCTGCGCTAACTTCCCCAACTCACCCCATCAGTTCAAACAAAGTGGATGAGATTAGCCACACACACAGACCTAAACAATGCAGGTTCAATATAATAAAATAATAATAACAATAATTGTTATTTATAATACACTTTATATTTGGCCGTATGTTGAATCGTACTGGAGCTTTTGAACGTACTGGAGCTTTTGAATGCTCCTGCCAGGGATCCCGATGAGGAGTGCGTTGCAGTAGTCCAACCTGGAGGAGACAAAGGCATGGACGAGCTTCTCTGCAGCCGGGAGAGAGAGAGAAGAGCGGAGTTTCAAAATGTTACGGAGGTGGAACAAGGAAGTTTTGCAGATGTGATTTATGTGATTTTTAAAGGAAAGGTGGGGGTCAAACTTGACCCCGAGATTGGTTACAGAGGGAGAGAGCTGTGTGGAGCTGGGTACCGGGAGCCGACGTAGGAGGCGCAGACACCGGGGAAAACGAGGCGGTCTGCTCGTGAGATGCCGCTCCTGCAGGACCGCTCTGCCCTCCATCTACCTGGCGAATGTACAGTCATGTGACTCGAGCTACAAGAGGAGCACATGTTCTGGATCACTGCTACAGTAACGTGAAGGGAGCTTACAGGTCCAGTCTCAGACCTCCATTTGGAAAGTCCGACCACTCCTCTGTTCTCCTTCTTCCCTCATACTCTCAGAGGAGCAGGGAACATAAACCAGCCTCACGCACTGTGCAGTGTTGGTCTGAGGAGGCTAGCATGAAGCTACAAGGGTGTTTTGATGCCACTGACTGGTCTGTGTTTCAATCAGAGGATGTTAATGAATTCTGTGACGCTGTGACTGGATACATACGCTTCTGTATTGACTGCTGTGTCCCACAGAAGGTCATTAAAGTACATCTCAGTCAAAACCCTTGGATGAACGCGGAAGTGAAACAAAAACTTCATGAGCGTGCTCTGGCGTTTCAATCTAACAATACAGTTGCCTATAAGCTATCCTGTTATGCATTGAAACGTTCTATTAAATCTGCAAAGCGCAGTTACGGGGACAGGTTAAAGGGTTATTTTAAGGAAGATGACCCTCGGCGCATGTGGAACGGTATTAAAGCCATCACGTCCTGGAAACCTAGTGCTGGGAAAATCGGATCTGTTGGCCCAGCTCTGCCTAATGAGCTGAACACGTTCTACTGCCGCTTCGAATCTGCTGATGCCTGTCCTACTGTCTTTCCTGATTGCCTCAATCAAGGTGCGTTCACCGTGACTCAGGAGGCAGTCCAGCGGGTCTTGTCCAGCACCATTGTCCGGAAAGCCCCAGGCCCGGACGGCATCCCTCCTCGTGTCCTGAAACTGTGCTCTGAGCAACTTGCCCCTGTTTTAACAGACATTTTTAACCTGTCGCTAAGGAACTGTACTGTGCCGAACTGCTTCAAAGAGTCGACCATTATCCCAGTTCCTAAGAAAACTCCTGTGACATGCCTGAATGACTATCGTCCTGTGGCCCTCACTTCTGTCCTAATGAAGACTTTTGAGCGGCTTGTGTTGGAGTTTATTAAGAGCCAGAACCCTGTGAGTGTTGACCCGCTCCAGTTTGTTACAGACAGAATAGGAGTGTGGAGGATGCCATCTCCTTTGCTCTGAACTCTGTCTACAGTCACTTGGACAATAGGAAATCTGTTGCAAGAATGCTGTTCATTGATTATAGCTCTGCTTTTAATTGTCTTGTCCCAGGTAAACTGATTGAAAAGCTCATGTCTCTGGGTTTAAGTGTTGCCATGTGTAAATGGATCTATAGCTTTTTAACTGACAGATCTCAGAGAGTGAAAATCAATGACTGTTTTTCAGATGTTGTTTCTGTGAGCACTGGATCCCCTCAGGGATGTATTTTGAGTCCTTTACTTTTTACACTGTACACTCATGATTGTGTGTCTTCCTCAGACTCTAACCTGATCATCAAATATGCTGATGACACCACCATCATCGGTCTCATCAGTAATAACGATGAATCGTCTTATAGAGCCGAGATCCAAAACGTGGTTCAGTGGAGTAAGGCTAACAACCTCCAGCTGAACGCATCCAAAACATGCAAACTGGTCTTTGATTTCAGTCGCAATAGTTCTCATTTGCCTGTCGCAATCGATAACTCCCAAGTGCAGATTGTAGAGGAGTGTAAGTTTCTGGGTCTAACTCTGTCTAATGACCTGAAATGGGTTAAAAACACTGACCGGGTCGTAAAGAAAGCCCGTCAGCGTCTCTACTTCCTGCGGAAACTTAGAGAATTTACCACTAACTCTAAGATTCTGCTGAACTTTTATTGCTGCACCATTGAGAGTTTACTTGTTGGTTCTGTGTCTGTGTGGTTCGGTAACATCACAGATAAAGAAAAGAGAGCTCTAAACAAGGTGCTCCGCTCTGCTAAGAGGACTGTAGGCTGTGAACTTCCTGTCCTGGAGGCTCTTTATCAATCCAGACTTCTTAACAGTGCCCTGAGAATTATCAATGACTCTTCTGACCACCCAGGAAAAGCCTTGTTCCAGCTTCTTCCCTCTGGCAGAAGATACTGCTCTCTGAGATGCAGGACATCTCGTTTTGCTAACAGTTTTTTTCCACGAGCTGTTAACAGTTTGAATAGAGCACTTTAATGTTTTTGCACTCGTATAGATCTGTTTTAAGTTGGTCAACTTCACGGCGACATTTGTTTACTGTTTTTAAAATTTGTTTTATTTTTGTCTTTTAATGTTGTTTTGTGTCTGTACTTGTCCTGTGCACACTGGGAACTTTTACTAATGTATTCCAATGTAGTATTACTGCAAATGGCGAATAAAAATGAATCTGAAATCTGAATCTGAGAGGGGAATGCTGTGGCCTAAGAGAGAGACTGAGGTGATGGGAGAAGAGTGAAGTTGATGGGGAGTTTTGAAGGGCTTCTTTTTGAGCCATTCAGCTGCAGGAAGTTTTGCCTCATCCAAGCCCCATCTCCTCCAGGCAGGAGGTAAGACAGGAGAGAGATGCAGAGGGAACACCAGTGTGTTCAACCTGGTATAAACACCAGTGATGGGTCCAGCAGCACTGATACACCGGCGCATGTGCCGAGTTCATTTAGCGAAACCCCGAAAAAGCCACGTGACCGATACAGATGCAGTGTCGCTTGTCACCGACGCGCCAAACTGTGTTTGAAGGTGCCGCATCTGCCAGTGTCACCGGGATGAATCTCTCTCAGAAAAAGAAAATAACCCTTTCAAAAATTAAAAACGTCCCGTTCTACAGCATCAAAATGGAGCCCGCCACTAAATAAAGTATTCTGCAGTGTGGGATCATTTTGACTTGTTAACAGCAAATAAGATAGAGTTTGTAATTCATATTTCATGCTTTATCTACAACCAATAATAATTCATGTGATACAGGTTAGCTATTTTCAAAGCAGGGCGGCATGGTGGCCAAGCAGATAGCACCGTCACCTCACGGCAAGAAGGATGTGAGTTCGAATCCCAGTCGGAGCAGGACCTTGGTAGATACGTTAGAGTTGAAATCACAGTCAATCTTTATTGCAATCAACTGAGTTCAGTCGACAACATCAGGTTAAGAATGTGCTCCAGGAGTTCAAGTGGAGTTAATGTCCAATTTATTTCTAAGGTTTTTTCAAGTATACTTTTGTTGCCAGGGTTTACAGTGCATGGCAACATTTGGACATGCTTATTATTTTGAATAAAAATATATAAAACACTCAATGACATCTTGCTTATAAACACATTCACAACTATCACTTTAATGTTCACATAAATGTTAAATAATAACACAGACAATGCAGTAACGTAACGTGCAGGTAAGTAAAGGTCATTGAATCAGTGAGTACGATGCAATGATGTATAAGATCCACCAGGCGTCGCTATAGAGCAGCACAAGCAACACTGCTGCGGCACAGATCAATACAGTTTGTTGGATGTGCCGAAACGATACGTGACGTTTCATTTACCCGTCACTAGTTACTACACTGGGCTCTTTACGTTTTGTGAACACCAGCGGGCTGTGTGCTCCTGACCACGGCTTCGCTTGTTAATAGCACGTTACAGTCACAGGTGCGTTATGCAGAACTTAAAGATGCGTCACTGCGCCCGCCCATGAATTACAAACCGTGACATTACCCATGAACATAAATACTACTACCCCCGTATTTGTGACTATTCCCAAAGAACCAAACATGCAGAGTATTAAAAATGTTTAGGTACAAATATTTGTAGTTGATACATTTATGTTATTGTCGCTTGAAGTTAGATGGAGCAATGGTACAGTTTAGTGTGGAGTGAGCCACTTCTAAAGAGCAGTGTCAGACATCTCCTGTGTTCAAGTCCTTTTTACTGATCTTATTATTATGGATGTTCCTCTCTCATCAGCAAACACACCTGATACAAATGACTTGTAAGTGATGCACAAACGAGGCCATAGCAAATATATCAATCCTTTATAATAATCATTTATCGCACACATGTGTAATTGTTTACATCAAATATCACTTTATAAAAACAAATGATTACTGCCAATACAATTGTTATAACAGAGAAAGTCCGTAACAAAAGCCTTGTCTTTGGGTTTTCAGAATGAAGATTGTGAGAGCTCCACTGATGCTTCCCCAGCGTTGAGACCAGTGGGGGAGGGTCCCAGCTCAAAAGTGGCCAAAATGACGTGCGCTGACATGCTGCAATACCACTCCGGGCCGATGGGGGGGGACCCAGAAGAAGAATTAGCCAATGCTAACATATAGCGTTAGCAGACCTCTCGGGCGGCACGGTGGCTGAGTGGATAGCACTCACGCCTCTCAGCAAGAAGGTCCTGGGTTCGAATCCCGGCCGGACCAGGGCCTTTCTGAGTGGAGTTTGCATGTTCTCCCCGTGTCTGCGTAGGTTTCCTCCGGGTACTCCGGTTTCCCCTACCACTAAAAATATGTATAATAGGATTGGCATGCGCCTCCTGTTCGGCGACCCCGCTCCAATCTCTCTGTGGAGTGAGAGGACAAGTGCCCAAAAATAACAATTGTAAACCGCTTTGTGACTCTGGTCTGTGAAAGGCGGTATATAAATAAAGATTACTTACTTACTTACTTACTTACTTACCTCTCAAAAACGTCTTTACAGGATAGACCAAAAGTTGGCTCTTGGCCCAAAGCTCCGTTCCACATGTGTGTCAATGCTGAGGGGGGTGTTTTGGTCCACTCTAGTTTACTTGCTGTGAATTTCTGAAGTCTCTCGTTCAAATGACTGGAGCTGCGCCGGCTGACGCATGCGCAGATGTGTTTTTTCACAATTTTTTTGTGGGCGGGACCACTCGCGGCCATTTTGGATAGCTCCAGTAGAGCACATTATTTGGCCCATTAGTTAGAACGGCGGAGATAGGCGTGACTCTGTCCGTTAATATATACAGTCTGTTCTCGGCTTGAACACTGCCCAACCCTCGCTGTCAGCACCAGAAGAATAGTCCGACAATGTTCTATTTGATCCCCAAACAGACCTCCGATATGGCAATAGAGGGGGGTATTTATCGCCTCAAATGTTATTAGAAGTAACTTTTATGTCCTAATTAAAGCGTATTTTAAACTTTTTTCCTTCCACCTCGGCCGCTGTGTCCTTCCCTCTCCGCTCTGAGTTGTGTTGAGTTGAACAGAGAAGCCTCGCCCCAAAACGCTCTCTTCCCTCCAGAACTCTGTCCAGAACGCTGTCCAGAACTCTGTCCAGAACTCTGTCCAGAACGCTGTCCAGAACGCTGTCCAGAACGCTGTCCAGAACACTGTCCAGAACACTGTCCAGAACGCTGTCCAGAACGCTGTCCAGAACGCTGTCCAGAACGCTGTCCAGAACGCTGTCCAGAACTCTGTCCAGAACGCTGTCCAGAACGCTGTCCAGAACGCTGTCCAGAACGCTGTCCAGAACACTGTCCAGAACACTGTCCAGAACACTGTCCAGAACGCTGTCCAGAAAGCTGGAGACTGGTGGAATAGGAGCCCTGGTTCTTTGGCTATGCACGGGTTCCTTAAAGCCCAATTTTGAGAGCTCCTTTCTGGGGAGACAGGTCAGACAGTCTGGTTCTCCCACCCCTATACAGGCCTAATTTTAACCCCAGCCCCACTACCTCTGTCTGGGGAAGTCCTCACCGTTTGCACACCCCAACACACACACACACACACACACACACACAC
Source organism: Knipowitschia caucasica (assembly GCA_964034765.1). Classification (NCBI taxonomy): domain Eukaryota; kingdom Metazoa; phylum Chordata; class Actinopteri; order Gobiiformes; family Gobiidae; genus Knipowitschia; species Knipowitschia caucasica. The sequence goes on from OZ035825.1 coordinate 3,868,588, forward strand.
ACACACACACACACATACCCGTTTGAGACGTTGTAAGGACATTTTTTCTAAAATCCCTTTAAACCAGACTGTACATAGGTATACGGGGACACTGGGTTCCCGTGGTGCTAGAGCCTCGAAAATCATATCAATGATCATGAAAAAAATCACAGAACCTATACACGGCTTAAAATTTAAAGATTTCCTTTGCTGCACTGAGATATAAAAAATGACTGTTTTCAAGACTTTTCAGGGGTTTGTAAAGACTTTTCAAAAACACGGTCTATAAGGACAGTGTGGTTTACAAGGTCAGTGATGTCATCATACACACACACACTATGTATAACCTGGTTTGAAAGGACACATGGTCTGTGAGGCCTGGTCCGCACACACATACACTGTGTATAACCTGGTTTGAAAGGACACATGGTCTGTGAGGCCTGGTCCGCACACACATACACTGTGTATAACCTGGTTTGAAAGGACACATGGTCTGTGAGGCCTGGTCCGCACACACATACACTGTGTATAACCTGGTTTGAAAGGACACATGGTCTGTGAGGCCTGGTCCGCACACACATACACTGTGTATAACCTGGTTTGAAAGGACACATGGTCTGTGAGGCCTGGTCCGCACACACATACACTGTGTATAACCTGGTTTGAAAGGACACATGGTCTGTGAGGCCTGGTCCGCACACACATACACTGTGGAAAACCTGTTCTGAAAGGACACATGGTGTGTAAGGCCAGGTCAACACACACATACAGTGTGGATAACCTGTTCTGAAAGGACACATGGATAATGAGGCCAAAGAGACTGAGGCACATCATTATAATAATCAATAATCTATGGAGGATTGCTTTTTTAAGAGTTTGAATTGTCTCTGCAAACACGTGTAGAGCTTATTCTTCAGTCTACTGCCAAACTTTGTCATGTATTCCCTTGATACCTTCACTGAATTCCAGTTATTCCTAGTTTCAACTGGCTTCACCGTCTCTATCCTGCACTTAAATAGATGGTACATCTACAATCACTCCATTCTAAAATAAAATGAGATCAAGCAACAAAAGGTTTACAGACATAACTGCCTCTTACCAACAGAGACGTGTCAATCACACACAAACTATATCTGTATCCACCAGAACTCAACTGCCAATCTGCAAGCATGCATCACATCTAGGGGTGGGCGATATGGACAAAAATAAATATCTTGATACTTTATACCCAACTCCCGATAACGACATTGTCACGATATCTTTAAAATAAAAAATGGTTACACAAAATGATCTGCAATGTTTTGCTTGCCATGGAATCTATAGATAAGAGACAGTGTAGATCAAAAATGAAGCTTTTTATTTTCTGAAGTGCTACACACATCTTTGCAAAACATGCACTAACATATATTAACATTAAAAATCAGATTCAAGAAACACAGAAAAAACACATCCAAAAAGGCTCAATATTTACTGAAATGTACAAATAAAGCAGTGATTGGCTTTTTAGGCACACATTAGACCAATGGGCATCTTTCCTTCTCTAATTGTAATATGTATTGGAAAATAAAAAAGATAATACAATAAAGCATATCTTCAAATTGGCATTCACGAAATTATTGTCTACGATATATTTTGCCCACTCCTAATCACTTCCCCACCAGGTGTGTCACTGGTCTAAGGCGTGTCCAGGTGTGTCACTGGTCTAAGGCGTGTCCAGGTGTGACACTGGTCTAAGGTGTGTCACTGGTCCATGGCGTGTCACTGGTCCATGACGTGTCACTGGTCCATGACGTGTCCAGGCGTGTCACTGGTCCATGGCGTGTTTACGGCGTGTCACTGGTCCATGAAGTGTAACTGGTCCATGGCGTGTCACTGGTCCATGATGTGTCACTGGTCCATGACGTGTCACTGGTCCATGACGTGTCCAGGCGTGTCACTGGTCCATGGCGTGTCCAGGCGTGTCATTGGTCCATGGCGTGTCACTGGTCCATGGCGTGTCCGGGCGTGTCATTGGTCCGTGGCGTGTCCAGGCGTGTCACTGGTCCATGGCGTGTCCAGGCTGCTCACACCCAGACACGTCATGGACCAGTGACACGCCTGGACACGCCATGGACCAGTGACACGCCGTGGACACGTCACGGAGCAGTGACACACCTGGACACGCCATAGACACGTCATGGACCAGTGACACGCCTGGACATGCCATGGACCAGTGACATGCCCAGACACGTCATGGACCAGTGATACGCCCGGACACGCCATGGACCAGTGACACGCCTTGGACACGTCATGGACCAGTGACACGCCTGGACACGCCATGGACACGTCATGGACCAGTGACACGCCTTGGACACGTCATGGACCAGTGACACGCCTGGACACGCCATGGACACGTCATGGACCAGTGACACGCCTGGACACGCCATGGACCAGTGACACGCCTGGACACGCCATGGACCAGTGACAAGCCTGGACACGCCATGAACCAGTGACACGCCCGGACACGTCAAGGCGTGTCACTGGTCCATGACGTGTCCAGGCGTGTCACTGGTCCATGGCGTGTCACTGGTCCATGGCGTGTCCAGGCGTGTCACTGGTCCATGACGTGTCCATGGCGTGTCACTGGTCCATGATGTGTCCATGGCGTGTCACTGGTCCATGACGTGTCCAGGTGTGTCACTAGTCCTTGGCGTGTCACTGGTCCATGGCGTGTCCAGGTCACACGTCATGGACCAGTGACACGCCTGGACACGCCATGGACCTGTGACACAGTGTGGACACGGTGGACACGTCATGGACCAGTGACACGCCATGGACACGTCATGGACCAGTGACAGGCCGTGGACACGTCACGGAGCAGTGACACGCCTGGACACGCCATGGACACGTCATGGACCAGTGACACGCCCGGACACGCCATGGAACCAGTGACACGCCGTGGACACGTCATGGACCAGTGACACGCCTGGACACGCCATGGACCAGTGACACGCCTAGACACGCCATGGACCAGTGACACGGCATGGACCAGTGACACACCCGGACACGCCATGGACCAGTGACACGCCCGTACACGCCATGGACCAGTGACACACCCGGACACGCCATGGACCAGTGACATGGCGTGCCGTGTCACTGGTCAGTGGCGTGTCCAGGCGTGTCACTGGTCTATGACGTGTGACACGGCGTGGCGTGTCACTGGTCCATGGCTCGTGTCCGGCGTGGCGCTGTCCAAGGTGTCATTGGTCCGTTGGCTGTGTCCAGGCGTGTCATGGTCCATGATGTGTCAATGGTCCATGGCGGTCACTGGTCCCTTGGCGTGTCAGGCTGCTCACACCCAGCACGTCAATGGACCAGTGGACAGCCTGGTCACGCCATGGACAGTGACACGCGGTGGGAACGTCACGGAGCAGTGACACACCTGGACACGCCATAGACACGTCAGGGACACAGTGACACGCTTCGGACATGCCCATGGACCAGTGACCTGCCCAGGACACGTCATGGACCCAGTGATCCCCGAGGACACGCCATGGACCAGTGACACGCCTTGAACGTCATGGACCACGTGGTACACGCGCGGACACGCATGAGACCAGTGACACGCCTGGACACGCCATGGGACCAGTGACACGCCTGGACACGCCATGAACCAGTGACACGGCCCGGACACGTCAGGCGTGTCCATGGTCCATGACGTGTCCAGGCGTGGTCACTGGTCCATGGGTGTCACTGGTCCATGGCCTGTATTCACTGGTCCATGGAGTGTCACTGGTCCATGGCGTGTCCAGGCGTGTCACTGGTCCATGACGTGTCCATGGCGTGTCACTGGTCCTGAGCTTGTGGTCCATGGCGTGTCAATGGTCTATGAAGTTGGTCGGCGTGTCACTGGTCCATGGAGTTTTTTGTGTCCAGGGCGTGTCACTGGTCCATGGCGTGTCCAGGCATGTGTCACTGGTCCATGGCGTGTCAGGCGTGTCACTGGTCCATGCGTCGTCCATGGCGTGTCACTGTCCATGACGTGTCACATGGCGTGTCACTGGTCCATGATTGTGTCCATGGCTGTTGTCACTGGTCCATGGCGGTGTCCGGCGTGTCACTTGTCCATGGCGTTTCACCGGGTCCATGGCGTGTCCTGGCGTGTCAATGGTCCATGACGTTGTCCATGGCGTGGCACTGTAGTCCATGAAGTGTCATGGCGTGTCACTGGTCATGAAGTGTTCCAGGCGTCTGTCACTGGTCCATGCGTGTCTCGGTCCATGGCGTGTATCCAGGCGACTCACTGGTCCATGACGTGTCCGGGCCTGCTCACACCTGACACGCCGTGGAACGTCATGGACCAGATGACATGCTGGAACGCCATGGACCAGTACACGCCATAGGACACGTCAATGGACAGTGACACGCGCCGGACATTGCCAGGACCAGTGACACGGTCGTGGACACGTCATGGACCTGTGACACACCGTGGGACACGTCATGGACCAGTGACACGCCTGGACACGCCATGGACAGTGACACGCGCCGGACACGCCATGGACCAGTGACACGCCATGGACTAGAGACCCGCCATGGACCTGTGGACACACCGGGTGGACACGTCACGGTCAGCAGTGACACGCCGGACACGCCATGGACCAGTGACACGCCTGGACACGCCATGACAGTGAACACGGCTGGGACAGTGACACGCCCGGGACACGCCATGGACCAGTGAACGCCCGTACACGCCATGGACCAGTTGACACGCCGTACACGCCATGGACCAGTGATCACGCCCGGACACGCCATGACCTGTGACACGCCGGACACGCCATGGCAGTGACACCGGTGGGCGTATTCACTGCGGTCCATGGCGGGTCCAGGCGTGGCGTTGCTGTGTCCAGCGTTTGATGTCACTGGTCTATGACGGGTTTTGTCCAGGGTGTCCTGGGTCCATGGCCCGTGTCATGGCGAGTGTCAATGGTCCATGGCTTTTCACTTGTGTCCATGGCGTTGTCCAGGCGTGTCACTGGTCCGATGACGTGTCAGGCGTGGTCATGGTCCATGACGAGTTCCAGGGCGGTTTTTCTCACTGGTCCATGGCGTTGCCAGGCGTATCACTGTCCATGACGGGTCCAGGCGTCTCACGGTCCATGACGTGTCCGGGCTGCTCACACCTGGACACACCTTAGACCAGTGACACGCCGTGGACACGTCATGGCCAGTGACACGCCAGAAACGCCATGGACCAGTGACACGCCATTGACCAGTGACACGCCATGGACACGTCTATGAACCAGTGACACGCCTGGACACGTCATAGGACCAGTGATCACGCCAAAACCACGCCATGGACCAGTGACTCGGCGTGGCGTTGTCACGGGTCCACTGGCGTGTTCCAGGCGTGGCGTGTTTCCAGGGTGTGTCACTGGTCTATGACGTGTCCCAGGGGACGTTGTCTTTCCGTTTTGTCACTGGTCCATGGCGTGTCCAGGGCGTGTCACTGTCCATGGGTGTCCATGGGTGTCATGGTCCATGGCGTTTCACTGGTCCATGGCGTGTCAGGCGTTGTCACTGGTCCATAGACGTGTCCATGGGTGTCATGGTCCATGACGTTGTCCTTGGCATGACACTGGTCCATGATGTGGTCCATGGCGTGTCACTTGGTCCATGGCCGTGCGTCCAGGCGTGTCACTGGTCCATGGCGTTTTCACTGGTCCATGGCGTTGTCCAGGCGTGTCACTGGTCCATGACGTTTGTACCATTGTGTTTCATCGTGTGTCGACTGGTCCCATGATGTGTCATGGGTGTCATGGTCCATGGATGTGTTCCATGGGTGTCACTGGTCCATGACGTTGTCCAGGCTTGTCACTGGTCCATGCTGTGTCCAGGCGACTCACTGGTCCATGACGTGTCCGGGCTGGCTGCTCACACTGGACAACGATGTGGGACACGTCATGGACCAGTGACATATGCTGGACACGCCATGGACAGTGAACGCCATGGACTCGTCATGGACCAGTGACACGCCGGACCATTGCCATGGGGACCAGTGACACGTCGTGGACACGTCTATGGACCTGTGACACACCGTCGGGACAACGTCCTGGACCAGTGACACGCCATGCACCAGTGACAAGCCATGGACCAGTGACACGCCGGTGGACCAGTAACACGCTATGGACACGTTCATGGACCTGTGACAAACACGTGGACACGTCATGGACCAGTGACACACTGGACACGCCATGGACCAGTGACACGCTCCGGACACGCCCATCGGACCAGTGACACGCCATGGACCAGTGACACGGCATGACCAGTCTGACACGCCATGGACCTGTGAAACACCGTGGACACGTCCACGGAGCAGTGACACGCCTGGATACGCCCATGGACCAGTGACACGCCTGGACACGCCAATGGACAGTGACACGGCCCATGGACCAGTGACACGGCAAGGCAGTGACACGGCTCCGAGACAACGCCATGGACAGTGGACACGCCCGTATCACGCCATGGACCAGTGACACGCCCGGGCACGGCCATGGACCAGTGACACGCCCGGGACACGCCATGGACCAGTGACACGGGGGTGGCGTGTCACTGGTCCATGGCGTGTCCAAGCGTCTGTCACTGGTCATGGACGTGTCGGGGCGTGTCAATGGTCCATGGCGTGTCACTGGGTCCATGACGTGTCCATGGCGTTGTCACTGGTCCATGACGTGTCCAGCGTGTCACTGGTCCAATGAAAGTGTCCAGGCCATGTTCACTGGTCCATGGCTTGTCCAGGCGTGTCACTGGTCCATGGCGGTTGTCCAGTCGTCTCACTGGTCCTGACGTTGTACCGGGCTGCTCACACCTTAGACCAGTGAACACGCCGTGGACACGTCATGGGACCTGTTACACGCCTGGACACGCCATGGGACCAGGTGGACACGCCATGGACCAGTGACACGCCATGGACCACGTCATGAACCAGTGAGAAGCCTGGACACGCCATGGACCTGTGCCAAGCCTGGGACAAGTTCATGGACCAGTGACACGCCCGGACACGACCATGGACAGTGGACACACCCGACAAGCCATGGACCAGTGACATGGCGTGCCGTGTCACTGGGTCCATGGCATTTCACTGGGTCCTGGCGTGTCCAAGCGTGTCAATGGTCTATGACGTGTCCAGGGGCGTGTCACTGGCCATGGCGAGTCCAGGAGTGTCACTGGTCACATGGCGTGGTCCAGGCGTGTCACTGGTCCATGGCGTTTCATGGTCCATGGCGTGTCCAGGCGTTGTCACTGGTCCATGACGTGTACAGGCGTGTCACTGGTACCATGACGTGTCCAGGCGTGACTGGGACATGGAGTGTCCAGGCGTTCACTGGTCCATGGCGTGTCCAGGCGTCTATGGTCCATGACGTGTCCGGGCTGCTCACACCTGGACACACTTAGACCAGTGACACGCCGGTGGACACGTCGATGGACCAGTGACACCGCCTGGAAACAAGCATGGACAGTGACACGCCAGTGACCAGTGACACGCCATGGACAAGTCATGAACCAGTGACACGCACTGGACACGTCATAGCCAGTGTCACGCCCAAAACACCGCCATGGACCTAGTGACAGCCATGGACCAGTGATGTGGCGTGTCCAGGCGTGTCACTGGTCCATGGCGCTTGTCAGGGTGGCGTGTCAGGCGTGTCACTGGTCCAGACGTGTCAGGCGTGTCACGGGTCCATGGCGTGTTCAGGCGTGCTCACTGGTCCATGACGTGTCCATGGCGTGTCACTGGTCCATGACGTGTCCAGGCGTGGCACTGGATCCATGACGTGTCCAGGCGTGTTCACTGTTCCATGGCGTGTCCAGGGCGTGTCACTGGTCCATGGCGTGTCCAGGGTCTCCTGGTCCATGGACGTGTCGACTGCTCACACCCTGGACACACCTTAGACCAGGACACGCCTGTGGGACACGTTCATGGGACTAGTGACCACGCCATGGACCAGTGACACACCATGGACCAGTGACACGCACATGACACGCCATGACCAGTGGACATGCCTTGGGACACGTCATGACCGTGAACACGCTGTCGGGACACGTCATGGACCAGTGACACGCCATGGACAGTCATGGACCGTCTGGACAAGTCATGGGACCCAGTGACACGCCCTGGACACGCCATGGACCTGTGAACGCCATGGACCAGGTGACACGCCTGGACACGCCTTGAGTGTCCGGCACGTCACTGGTCCATGGCGTGTCAATGTCCATGACGTGTCCATTGGCGTGTCACGGTCATGACGTGTCCAGGCGTTGTCACTGGTCCATTGACGTGTCCAGGCATGGTCCTGGTCCATGGAGTGTCCAGGCGTGTCAACTGGTCCCATGGCGTGTCCACAGGCGTCTCATGGTCCATGACGTGTCCGGGCTGCTCACACCTTTAGACCAGTGACACGCCGTGGACACGTCATGGACCAGTTACAGCCTGGAACGCCCATGGTACCAGTGACACGCGTGGACCAGTGACAAGCCATGGACACGTCATGAACCAGTGACACGGCCTGGAAACGTTCATCTGACCAATGACACGCCCGGACACGCCGTGGACACGTCATGGACCTGTGACACCACCGTGGACACGTCATGGACAGTGGACAGCCTGACACGCCATGACCAGTGGCACGCCATGGACCAGTGGCACGCCATGAGACCAGTTTGCCACGGCCATGGGACCAGTGACACGCCGTGGACACGTCTTGGACCTGTGACACACGTGGACACGTCATGGACCAGTGGACACGCCTGGATCACGCCTTGGACCAGTGACCACGCCTGGACCGCCATGGACCAGTGACCCCCCGGACACGCCATGGACCAGTGACACGCCAGGACCAGTGACACGCAATGGACCAGGTGACAAGCCATGGACCAGTGACACGCCGTGGAACGTCATGGACCTGTGGACACACCGTGGACACATCATGGACCAGTGACACGCCTGGGAACGCCATGGACCGTGACACGCCTGGACACGCCATGGACCAAGTGACTACCCCCCGGACACGCATGGACAGTGACAGCCATGGGACCAGTGACACGCCGTGGACTCGTCTTGGACCTGTGACACACCGTGGATACATCATGGAACCAGTGACCACGCCATGGACCGTGACACGCCTGGACACGCCATGGACCAGTGTACACGCCTGGAACAGTCATGGACCTGTGACACACGCGGACACGCCCATGGACCAGTGACACACATGGACACGCCATGGGACCAGTGACCGCCCACCACCTGAGATATAAAAAGCCATAATATCAAACACAAAGAACAATGTTAGCTTCATCAACTGAGATGTATTGTTCCCTCATTAATTCTGGTCATGAAACAGAACAGCATTGTGAAAGTTACACGGAAAATAAAGGTGACACCAAACAATTTAAATGTCCATATAGAAATCAGTTTATAATCCTCTTTAAGGCCAAACCTCCAAAATCCGTAATATCTTGAATGGACTACTCTCCAGACGGTGTGTACCATTTCTGGACTTTATGTCACTGCTGATGGTGGGCAGTTAAAAACCAATGGAGAGGGCCTCAGATGCTTCTTCATGCTGTTATCCGCTTGATGAAACAACTCTGAAACATTAAGGAGAGATGATTAGAATATTAAAACAACAAAGACAAAACATCTAAATAGGATGAAGTTTTCTATATACCAGTGCTTGTGCCCCTTTTACGACGCAAACTTAATATGTACCCCCTATTCCTGTTAAGATATACCATTTTAAACAGCCCCCATTATTCTTCAAATCCATCAAGGGAGATGAAAGATGGAAAGAAGAACTATTAGATAAATAGTGAAAACACTCTATTCTATTCTGTGACATGGTTGGTTAGGATATGTGACACATGAGAAATATGACACAGAGCTGTAAAACGCAGGTATATTAACTGCGGACACGCATTTTCTCCACAGCACTACACAACTCAACTGCAAAATATGTTCATTAACCCTAGATTTATCTGTTCCAATAAAGCCAACCACAGGTAACAACTTTCTACTCATACAGCACCCTGTGTTTGTGACACAAGAACAGACCAGGACGGTGAGGACACTGTGTTAGATGAGGACATCTATATTCAATATGAGACATTTACAACATTGTGTGTGTGACACAAGAACAGACCAGGACTGAGAGGACTCTGTGTTAGTGAGGACATTATATTTCAATATTGATACATTTACTACATCTGCGTGTGTGACACACAGAAACAGACCAGGACTGAGAGGACTTGTGTAGTGAGGAATCTATATTCAATATGAGACATTACAAACATCTGGGTGTGTGCACATCAGAACGACAGGACTGAGTGGACTCTGTGTTAATGAGGACATCTATATCAATTTGAGACATTTACAACATCTGTGTGTGTGACACAAGAAAGACCAGGACTGAGGGACTCTGGTTAATGAGGACATCTATATCAATATGAGACATTTACTACATCTGTGTGTGTGACACACAGAACAGACCAGGACTGAGAGGACTCTGTGTTAATGAGGACATCTATATTCAATATGAGACATTTACAACATCTGTGTGTGTTGACACACAGACAGACCAGGACTGAGAGGACCAGCTAAACTGAAAATGAGACATTAACTATACTAAGTGTAAGATATTCACCATGCATTAAAAGGGACACCCTCACTCAAACCTAAGTTTATGACACTCTAATGATGCAGCAGAGTGTTTTAAGAGATGGACCGTAAGTTCAGGATGTACCTTACCGCATATTTAGGTACATCCTGAACACACTTACGGTCATCTCTTAAAACACTCTGGCTTGCATCATTTGATGTGTCTAAACTAGGTTTTGTGTGAGGGTGTTTCCTTTTATGCATGTGGACTATTCTTACATTAGTATAGTAATGTCTCATTTTGCAGTTTAGCTGCGTCCTATCATCGCTGGTCTGTCCTGTGTGTTCACACACACTAGATGTTTGTAAAATGTCTCATAATTTGAAATATTGATGTCCTCATTAACACCAGAGTTCCTCTCAGTCATGGTCTGTTCTTGTGTGTCACACACACAGATGTAGTAAATGTCCTCATATTGATATTAAGATGTCCTCATTAACACAGAGGTCTCTCTGTCCTGGTAATTGTTCTGTGTGTCACACACACAGTGTTGTAAATGTCTCATATTGATATAGATGTCCTCATTAACACAGAGTCCTCTCAGTCCTGGTCTGTTCTGTGTGTCACACACACAGATGTTGTATGCTCTATATGGAAATATAGAATGTCCTCACTAACACTGAGTCCTCTCAGTCCTGGTCTTGTTCTGTGTGTCACACACGCAGATGTAGTATAAGTATCACTATTGATATATAGATGTCCCACTAACACACGAGTCCTCTCAGTCCTGGTCTGTTCTGTGTGTCAACACACGACAGATGTTGTAAATGTCTCATATTGAATATAGATGTCCTCATTAACACAGTTTGTCCTTCTCTAGTCACTGGGTCTGTTCTGTGTGTCACATACACAGGGTGCTGTATGGTGTAATAAAGTTATTGTTACCTGTTGTTGCTTTATTGGAAACGATAAATCTAGGGTTAAGATGAACATATTTGCAGTTTGGAGGTTGTGTAGTGGACTGTGGAAGTGAAAAGCTAGTCCCAGTTATTTACCTGCTGTTTAACAGCTCTGGGGTTTATTTCTCTAGTGTCACATATCCGAACCAAACATGTCACAGGGGAAAAGAATAGATGTGTTTCACTAGTTTATCTTTAAAGTTACTTCTTTCCATCTTTTCAGCTCCCTTGATGGATTTGAAGAATAATGGGGGGCTACTGTTTAAATGTATATCTGTAAAAGGAATAGGGGGTAACAGATTAAGTTTGCGTCTTAAAAGGCGGGCACAAGCACTGGTATATAGAAACTTCAAATCTATTTAGAAGATTTTGTCTTTTGTTGTTTTAATATTTCTAATTCATCTCTTATAATGTATCAGAGTTGTTTCATCAAGGCGGATAAACAGCAGTGAAAGAAGCATCTGAGGGCCTCTCATTGGTTTAACTGCCACCATTCAGCAGTGACATAAAGGTCCAGGGAAATGGAACACACCGTCTTGGAGAGTAGATCCATTCAAGATATTTCGGATTTTGAGTGTTTGGCCTAAAGAGGTATTATAAGACTGACTTCTTATATGGACATTTAAAGTTTGGTTTCACTTTATTTTCCGTGTAACTCTTCACCAATGCTGTTCTGTTCATGACAGATTAATGAGGTGAACAAATACAGCTATCAGTGATGAAGCTAACATTGTTCTTTGTGTTTGATATATTATGGCTTGTATTATCCTCAGGTTGGCGGGTGGCGGTTCACTGGTCCATGGCGGTGTCCCAAAGGGAGTGTCAATGGTCCATGGCGTGTCCAGGTGGTGTCACAGGTCCATGACGTGTCCAGGCGTGTCATGGTCCATGGCCCTGTCCAGGCGTGTGGCATCCGGTCCATGGCGTGTCACTGGTCCTGTTGTATCCACGTTTTGTGCACAGGTCCCTGACGTGTCCACGGCGTGTCACTGGTCCATGGCGTTGTCACTGGTCCATGGCGTGTCCGGGGGTGTCACTGGTCCATGGCGGTGTCCAGGCGTGTCACTGGTCCATTGGCGTGTCCGGGGCTGCATGGTCCATGATGTGTCCACGGTGTGTCACAGGTCCATGACGTGTTCCACGGCGTTGTCACTGGTCCATGGCGTGTCACTGGGCCATGGCGTGGTCACTGGACCATGGCGTGTCACTGGTCCATGGCAGTGTACGGGGCGTGTCACTGGTCCATGGCCGTGTCCAGGCTCGTGTCACTGGTCCATGGCCGGTTGTCCAGGCGTGTCCCATGGTCCATGACGGGTCCACGGTTTGTCACAGGTTCCATGACGTGTCACGGCGTGTCACACTGGTCCATGGCGTCGTCACTGCGTCCATGGCGTGCCACTGGTCCATGGCGTGCCACTGGTCCATGGCGAGTTCCAGCGGGTGTCACTGGGTTCCATGACGTGTCCACGGTTGTGTCACAGGTTCATGACGTGTCCACGGCGTGTCCGGGCGTCGTGTCATTGGTCAATGACGATGTCCAGGCGTGTCACTGGTTCTGACTGTGTCCATGGCGTGTCACTGGGTCCATGGCGTGTCACTGGTCCATGGCGTGTCCAGGCGTTTGTAACTGGTCCATTGACGTGATCCACGGTGTGTCACTGGTCTAAGGTGGGTGTGAGTCAGCCGGAAGGTCATGGACAGTGAGACGCTCCTCTGGACACGCCATGGACCAGTGACAAGCCTGGACACGCCATGGGACCAGTGACATGCTGACACGTCATGGACCAGTGACACGTCCTCGACCAGTCATGGGGGACCAGTGACACGCCATGACACGTCAGGGTCCAGTGACACGCCATGGACCAAGTGACGTGCCCGGAACGTTCAATGGCGTGTCCCAGGCGTGTCACTGGTCCATGGCGTGTCACTGGTCCATGGCGTGTCCAGGCGTGTCACTGGTCCATGGCGTTGTCACAGGTCCATGACGTGTCCATGCGTGTCACTGGTCCATGACGTGTTCCAGGCGTGTCACTGGTCTAATGACGTGTCCAGGCATGTCAACTGGTCCATGGCGTGTCCATGGGTGTCACTGGTCCATGGTGTGTCACTGGTCCATGGCGTGTCACTAGGTCCATGACGTGTCCACGGCGTGTCACTGGTCTAAGGTGTGTCCAGGTTTCTTTTTCTTAGCTGTGAGCAGCCCGGGTACACGTCATGGCCAGTGAGACGCCTGGACACGCCATGGAAACCAGGGGACACGCTGGACACGCCATCGGACCAGTGACACGCCTGGACACGTCATGGACCAGTGGACACGCCTGGCCACGTCATGGACCTGTGACACGCCATGGACACGTCATGGACCAGTGACACGCCCTGACACGCCGATGGCCAGTGACACGCCCTGGACACCGTCCATGGAACAGTGACACGCTGGACACGCCACGCGGTGGACACGCCCCATGGGACCAGTGACACGCCTGGACACGCCACATCACTTGGTCCATGTGCGTTGTCACTGGTCCATGGCGTGTTTGGGCGTGTCACTGGTCTATGTCGTGTCCAGAGGTGTCACTGGTTCATCGACGTGTCCATGGCGTGTCATGTCAATGGCGTGTCACTGGTCCATGGCGCTTCCAGGCGTGTCACTGGTCCATGACGTGTCCACGGCGTGTCACTGGTCTAAGGTGTGTCCTGGTGTGAGCAGCCCGGACACGATCAAGGAACCAGTGAGACGCCTGGAGACACGCCATGGACTGTTGAGCGCCTGGACACGCCATTGACCAGACACGCCCTGGTCACGTCTGGACCAGTGACACGCGCCTCTGGACACGTCATGGACCAGTGACACGCCTGGTCACGCCAGGACCAGTGAAACGCCATCGGACCAGTGACACGCCTGGACCGCCATGGACCAGTGACGACGCCTTGGACACGCCATGGACCAGTGACACGCCTGGACACGTCATAGACCGTGTGACACGCTTGGACACGCATGGACCAGTTGAAACGCCATGGACCAAGTGACACGGCCGCCATGTCATGGTACCATGGCCGTGGTTCCGGGTGTGTCACTGGTCCAAGGCGTTTGTCCGGGCGTGTCACTGTGTCCATGACATGGCCAGGCGTGTCACTGGTTCGCATGGCGTGGTCCAGGCCGTCTCACTGGTTTCATGACGTGTCCAGGCGTTGTCACTGGTCCATGGCGTGTCACTGGTCCTTGGCGTGTTCAGGCGTGTAACTGGTCCATGACGTGTCCACGGAGTGTCAACTGGTCTAATGGTGTGAGCAGCCCGGACAGTCATGGAACCTGTGAGACGCCGATGGACCACGCCAATGGAACAGTGCACGCTGGACACGCCATGGACCAGTGACATGCGCTGGACACGTTATGGACCTAGTGACACGCCTGGGACACGTCATGGACCAGTGTCACGCCATGGACACGTCATGGACCAGTGACAACGCCATGCGACCAGTGGGACACGCTCCCGGACAGGTCATAGGACCAGTGACACGCTGGACACGCCATGGACCAGTGACACGCCACGCCGTGTCATGGTCCATGGCGTGTACTGGGCTGTCACTGGTCCATGGCGTTGTCCGGGGCGTGTCACTGGGTCCATGGCGGGTGTACGGGCGCGTGTCACTGGTCCATGGCGTGTCGGGCGTGTCACTGGTCCATGCCGTGTCATGGTCCATGCCGTGTCACTGAGTCCATGGCGTGTCCAGGCGTGTCATGGTCCATGGAGTATCCAGGCGTGTCACTGCTCCGTGACGTGTTCCACGGTGTGTCCAGGTCCATGGCGTGTCACTGGTCCATGGCCGTGTCACGGTCCATGGCGTGTCACTGGTCCATGGCGTGTCCGGGCGTGTCACTGGGTCCATGGCGTGTCCAGGTGTGGTCACTGGTCCATGACGTGTCCACGGTGTGGTCACAGGTCCATGACGTTCCATTAGCGTGTACTGGTCACGGCGTGTTCACTGGTCCATGGCTTGTCACTTGGTCCATTGGCGTGTCATGTCCATGACGTGTCCACGGTGTGTCAAGCGTCCATGGGACGTGTCCACGAACGTGTCACTGGTCCATGGCATGTCCGGGCGTGTCACTGGTCCATTGACGTGTCCTTGGCGTGTCACTGGTCCATGGCGTGTCCAGGCATGTCACTGGTCCATGACGTGTCCACGGCGTGTCCAGGTGTGAGCAGCTCCGGACACGTCATGGACCAGTGAGGTCGCGTCCTGGACACGCATGGAACAGTGACACGCCCGCGGACACGTCATGGACCTCAGTGACACGCCATGGACACATCATGGACCCAGTGACACGCCATGGACACATCAATGGACCGAGTGACACGCCATGGACACGTCATGGACCAGTGACACGCCTGGACACGCCATGGACCAGTGAAACGCCATGGACCAGTGACACGCTCTGGACACGCCATGGACCAGTGGACCCATCATGGCCCAGTGACACGCATGGACACATTCATGGACCAGTGACCACGCCATGGACACGTCATGGACCAGTGACACGCCATGTAACGTCAGGGACCCAGTGACACGCTGGACACGCCATGGACAACGTGAAACGCCATGGACCAGTGGACACGGCCATGGACACGCCATGGACCAGTGACACGCCTGGACACGCCATGGACCAGTGGACCCCACGCCTGGACACGTCAGTAGACCGTGCACGCCTGGACACGCCACGCCCTGGACACGCCATGGACCAGTGACACGCCACGCCCGTGTCAACTGGTCCATGGCGTGTTTGGGCGTGTTCACTGGTCTATGACTGTGTGCCAGGCGTGTCACTGGTTCCATGACGTGTCCATGGCGTGTCACTGGTCAATGGCGTGTCACTGGTTCCATGGCGTTTCCTGGCGTGTCACTGGTCCATGGACGTGTCCACGGCGTGTCACTGGTCTAAGGTGTGTCCAGGTGTGAGCAGCGCCGGACACGGTCATGGACCAGTGAGACGCCCTGGGACACGTCATTGGACCAGTGAGACGCCCTGGACACGCCCATGGACCAGTGGACACGCCTGGACACGTCATGGACCAGTGACACGCCTGGACTCGTCATGGACCAGTGACACGCTACTGGACACGCCATGGACCAGTGAAAACGCCATGGAACCAGTGACACGCCAGGACCACGCCATGGACAGTGACACGCCTGGACACGTCATAGACCAGTGACACGCTTGGACCACGCCACGCCTGGACACGCCATGGGACCAGTGACACGCCACCGTGTCACTGGTCCAGGCGTGTCCGGGCGTGTCCTGGTCCCATGGCTGTGTCCGGGCGTGTCACTGGTCCATGGGTTGTACGGGCGATGTCACTGGTCCATGGCAGTGTTGACGGGCGTGTCACTGGTCCTATGGCGTGTCGGGCGTGTTCACTGGTCCATGCCGTGTCACTGGTCCATGGCGTGTCCAGGGCGTGGTCACTGGTCCATGCGTGTCCAGGCGTGTCACTTGCTCCGTGACGTGTCCACGGATGTGTTGTCACAGGTCCATGGCGTGTCACTGGTCCATGGCGTGTCACTGGGTCCATGGCGTGTTCCGGGCGTGTCACTGGTCCATGGCGTTTTCGTCAGGCGTGTCACTGGTCCATGACTGTCCACGGTGTGTCAAAGGTCCATGACGTGTCCACGACGTGTCACTGGTCCATGCCATTCGGGCGCGTGTCCACTGGTCCATGACGTGTCCATGGGTGTCACTGGTCCACTGGCGTGTTTCCAGGCATGTCACTGGTCCATGACGTTGTCCACGGCGTGGTCCAGGTGTGAGCAGCCCGGACACGTCATGGACCAGTGAGTCGCCCTGGACACGCCATGGACCAGTGACACGCATGGACCTAGTGACACGCCATGGACACGTCATGGACCAGTGACACGCCATGGAACACATTCTATGGACCAGTGACACGGCCATGGACACGCATGGACCAGGTGGACACGCGTTTCTGGGGACACGCCATGGACCAGTGGAAACGCCAAGGGACCAGTGGACACGCCTGGACACCCCCCCGCCATGGACCAGTGACACGCCATGGACAACATCATGGGACCAGTGACCACGCCATGGACACGTCATGGACCAGTGACACGCCATGGACAGTCATGGTACCAGTGACACGCCGGGACAAGCCATGGACCAGTGACACGCTTTACTGGACACGCCATGAGACCAGTGACACGCCTGGACACGCCATGGACCAGTAGTGACACGCCTCTCTGGGACACGTTCATAGACCAGTGACACGCCATGGACACATCATGGACCAGGTGACAACGCCATGGACTCGTCATGGGGCACCAGTGACACGCTCTGGGACACGCATGGACCAGTGACACGTGCCTTGGACCAGTGGACAGGCCATGGACCATTGACACGCATGGACCAGTGACACGCCGGGGACACGTCATGGACCAGTGACAGCCATGACGTGTGCCGGGGTCGTGTCACGGGTTCATTGGTCCTGTGTTTTGTTCCAGGCGTGTCACTGGTCCATGGCTGTCCAGGCGTGTCACTGGTTCCATGGCCGTGTCCAGGCGTGTCACTGGTCCATGACGTGTCCAAAGCGTGTCACTGGTCCATGGCGTGTCCGGGCGTATCACTGGTCCATGACGTGTGCTGGGCATGTCCACTGGCTGGGTCCATGGCATGTCCAGGCGTGATTTCACTGGTCCATGACGTTGTCTATGGCGTGTCCAGGTGTGTCACTGCTCCGTGACGTGGGTCCACGGCGTTGTCACTGGTCCATGGCGTGTCCAGGCGTGTCACTGGTCCATGGACGTGTCTGGGTTGGTGAGCAGCATGGGACACGCCATCGGACCAGTGACACCGCCATGACCAGTGACCACATCATGGGACCAGTGACACGCCTGGACCGCCACGGACCAATGACACGCTTGGACACGCCACGCATGGACCACGCCATGGACCAAGTGACACGCCACGCCGTTGTCACTGGTCCATGGCGTCTTGTCCGGGCGTGTAACTGGGTCCATGGCGGTACGTGTCCGGGGCGTGTCACTGGTCCATGGCGTGTACTGGGCGGTGTCACTGGTCCAATGGCGTTGTCACCGGGCGTGGTCACCTGGTCCATGCCGTGTCACTGGTCCATGGCGTGTCCAGGCGTTTCACTGGTCGTTCCATGGCGTGTCCAGGCGTGTCACTGCTCCGTGACGTGTCCACGTGTGTGTCAAAGGTCCATGGCGTGTCACTGGTCCATGGCGTGTCACAAACTCACCCTCCTGTCCATGGCGTGTCCCGGGCGTGTCACTGGTCCATGGCGTGTCCAGGCGTGTCACTGGTCCTATGACGTTGTCCACGGTCGTGTTGTGTCACAGGTCCATGACGTGTCCATAGCGTGTCACTGGTCCACGGCGTGTCACTGGTCCATCGGCTTGTCACTGGTCCATGGGCTGTCCATGGTCCATGACGTGTCCACGGTTGTGTCACAGGTCCATCGACGTGTTTCCACGACGTTGTCACTGGGTCCATGGCATGTCGGGCGTGTCACTGGTCCATGACGTGTCCATGGCGTGGTCACTACCCGGTCCATGTTCGTGTCCAGGCATGTCACTGGTCCATGAGCGTGTCCACGGCGTGTCAGGTGTGCAGCAGCCCGGGACACGTCATGGACCAGTGAGTCGCCTGGACTCGCCATTGGACCAGTGGACACGCCATGGACCAGTGACACGCCTGGACACGTCATGGACCAGTGACACGCCGATGGACACATCATGGACCAGTGACACGCCATGGACACATGTCATGGACCAGTGACACGCACTGGACACGCCATGTGACCAGTGAAAACGCCATGGACCAGTGACCACGCCTGGACACGCCATGGACCAGTCGAACCACGCCATGGAACATCGATGGACCAGTGACACGCCATGGACACGTCGTATGGACCAGTGACACGCCCTGGACACGCCATGGACCAGTGAAACGCCATGGACCTGTTGACGACGCTGGACACGCCATGTACCAGTGACTCGCCTGGACACGCCATGGACAGTGAACACGCCTGGACACGTCATTTTAGACAGTGACAACGCCATGGACACATCATGGA
The DNA here is from genome assembly GCA_964034765.1 of Knipowitschia caucasica. NCBI lineage: Eukaryota > Metazoa > Chordata > Actinopteri > Gobiiformes > Gobiidae > Knipowitschia > Knipowitschia caucasica. The sequence goes on from OZ035825.1 coordinate 3,888,268, forward strand.
CCAGTGACACGCCCCTGGACACGCCATGGACCAGTGACACGCCATGGACCGTGACAGGCCATGGACCAGTGACACGCCCATGGTCCAGTGACACGCCTGGACACGTCATGGACCCAGTGACACGCCTTGACGTTGGTCCGGAGCGTGTCATGGGTCATGGCGTTCGCGCCCGTGTCCAGGCGTGTCACTTGGTCCATGGCGGTGTCCAGGCCGTGTCACTGGTCCATGGCCGTGTCCAGGCGTGTCACTGGTTACCATGACGTGTCCAAGGAGTGTCACTGGTCCATGGAGTGTCCGGGCGTATCACTGGTCCATGACGTGTCTGGGCATGTCAATGTCCATGGCATGTCCAGGCGTGTCACTGGTCCATGAAGTGTCTTGGCCGTGTCCAGGTGTGTCACTGCTCCGTGACGTGTCCACGGCGTGTCACTGGTCCATGGCGTGTCACTGGTCCATGACGTGTCTGGTGTGGCGCTTGGACACGCCTATGGACCCGTGCGACACGCCATGGACCAGTGACACATCATGGACCAGTATGACACGCCGCGGACCAATGACACGCCCCGGACACGCCATGGACCAATGCACGCACTCTGGGGCACGCCATTGGACCAGTTGACACGCCTGGACTCCGTCATGGACCAGTGACACGTCATGGGACCAGTGACACGCCATGGTACCAGTGACACGCCATGGACCGAGTGACACGTCATGGACCAGTGACACGCCATGGACCAGTGACACATCATGGACCAGTGACACGCCATGGACCAGTTTACACGCCATGGACACTTCATAGGACCACGTGACACGCCGTAAACACGCCCATGGACCAGTGACACGGCCGAATCTGGACACGTCATGGACCAGTGACACGTCATGACCAGTGACACGCTCATGGACCAGTGACACACCTGTAGACCAGTGTCACACCCTGGACACCGCCTTAGACCAGTGACACACCTGGACCACGCCTAGTAGACCAGTGACACACCTGGTGGGGAAGTGAAGTGATTATGAGTGGGCAAAATATAATCGTAGCGACAATAATTTCGTGAACGCCAATTTGAAGATTATGCTTTATTGTATTATCTGTTTTATTTTCCAATACATATTTACAATTAGAGAAGGAAAGATGCCCATTGGTCTAGATGTGTGACCCTAAAAGCCAATCACTGCTTTATTTGTACATTTCAGTAAATATTGAGCCTTTTTGGATGTGTTTATTCTGTGTTTCTTGAATCTGATTTTTAATGTTAATATATGTTAGTGCATGTTTGCCAAAGAGGTGTGTAGCACTCAGAAAATAAAAAAGCTTCATTTTTGAATCTCACTGTCTCTTATCTATATATTCCATGCAAGCATAACATTGCAGATCATTTTGTGTAACCATTTTTTATTTTAAAGAATATCGTGACAATGTCGTTATCGGGAGTTGGGTATAATTTCTCAAAGATATTTATTTTTCGTCCATATCGCCACCCTAGATGTGATGCTGCTTGCAGATTGGCCAGTTGAGTTCTGGTGGATACAGATATAGTTTGTGTTATGTGATTGACACGTCTAGTTGGGTAGAGGCAGTTAATCTTGATCTTTGCATCATTTTCTTCTAGTGCTGTCTGGATTTCCAGATTCTCCCTTTCTCTTTTGAGTTGAGCCTCTTTTTCTTCCAAAAGTTGTTTTTGTTTCAAAGTGTTAGCTTTAATTAGCAATGTAGCTCGTTCTATTTCTGCTTTCATGAGAGTAGATTAAGCTGCTGATGCCAGAGATGATCGTCCTGAAGATGCTTTCGAGCGCTTGCTGCTTGATACTTTCGAAATGCAATCGAATGGCTGTGGTATCGGATTCATCACTATAACCTCTGATGTACGCAAATCAGTCTCTTTAATCCAAGCCTGGGCTGTTTCTGCAAAAGTCTTAAAAGAGTCTGCTTTAGGTTCGAACCAGCACTCTTGGTCTTTGTTTGCATCCTCCTCAGATAGTTCCAGAAATAGCTCTTTAACATTAGTGTTTAACTCACAGAAAACATCGTAAAGCCTCTGAAAATCCTCCATTAGCTGTTTAACTTCTTCCAAACATGAATCATCACCATTTTCCATCAATAACCGCACTTGGTTCACTGTGCTTGTAAGTTTAGAAAGCTTTGCTTTTCTCAGATTTATAGCTCTGTGTAACTTTTCTCCTTGTGCCTTGGGAGTTACTTTCACAACCCTGGGTTCAACTACAACGCTCATGTCTTCTTCTCCGTTTGGGTTCATGGTAATAATGCAGTAATAGCGATGGCGCTGCACCCGATAGAACAAAGGACCACGCTGCTACGCGATGACTCGGCAGAGTTTTTTGAGTTGTAGAAGTGCCACTTTACTCACGTTCATTACTGTTGCAGGTGCTTGAATTCGTGTCTTTGTTGCTCGAAATCCTTCCACATATATCCACACACGTCCATTAATCCACTGATGAGCTCGGTTTTCTTACTATGTACTCTGCAGCTTCCACTTGTTGCCGATGGCTTACTCGCGTTACTTTAAAAAAGAGAAACTCCCACGGGACTCCACGTAAAAATTAACGAACGTTTATTCCACACTCTTGTACACGAAATTACTTTGCCAAGTTGTCTCTTAATAAAATAAATGCGGTAAGAAAACCGTTTGGCTCCTTATCTCCTGAGCTGCCAAAGTTACGTGCCTCTCTCTAATTACGCTCGCTCTCTTCTCGCTCGCTCCTCTGTAAACAAACCAAAACCTATCTCTCTTAAAGCGACGGTAACGTAAATGTTATATGTAAAACAAAAATAACCTACTTCAACAAGGGTATTTACAAACATGAAATGTAGTTCCTAAATTAACATAAAATACTAATTAAGCAAATAAATACGTTATTACTAATTTATAACAAAATAAACAATCAAATTAGTCACAATCTAATATACACTATGCAACATGCAAATATCTAACTAACAAAGCTTAACTTGGCTCCCACAACTTCCTTCAGCTAAACGCAGACAAAACTGAAATTATTGTCTTTGGTCCCCAGAACCAAAGGGAGCGTCATCTGTCACCTCCAGTCGCTCCCCCTAAAACCTTCAAACAAGGTCAGAAATCTAGGGGTAATACTGGACTCGGACTTAAATTTTAATAGCCACATCAAATCAGTAACATCAGCAGCTTTTTACCATCTAAAAAACAATGCCAGGATCAAAAACATAGTGTCTAAAGCAGACTTGGAGATTCTTATCCATGCATTTGTCTCCAGTAGGTTAGACTACTGCAAAGGCCTGCTCACAGGTCTGTCCAAACAGGCTGTAAAACAGCTGCAGTACATTCAAAATGCAGCAGCTCGAGTCCTGACTAGAACCAGGAAGTACGACCATATTAGTCCAGTCCTCAGGTCTCTGCACTGGCTTCCTGTGGCTCAGAGAATAGACTTTAAAACAGCTCTGCTTGTTACAAGTCTCTCCATGGTCTTGCACCAAAATATATTAGTGACATGTTAGTCCCATATGAACCAGCCCGGACTCTGAGGAGCACAGGGACTGGACTCCTGTTAGTGCCCAGAGTCAGAACTAAACATGGGGAGGCTGCTTTTCAGATTCATGCTGCTAAAATCTGGAATAATCTTCCTGAAGATGTGAGACAGGCCTCCTCTCTGACAATGTTTAAAACCAGGTTAAAAACAGTTCTGTTTAGCTGTGCTACAACTGAGGGATTTTATGTTTTTATCTTTTTTAATGTTCTGTGATTATTTATGATTTTAATGCTTTATTTTGTTCAGCACTTTGAATTGCCTTGTGTATGAATTGTGCTATGCAAATAAACTTGCCTTGCTTTTTTCCTGAGATGTTGCTGCGGTACATTGTTGATTGTTCAGACCAGTGTAAAAAAAACACCAGAGGGGATTCATGGTGCAAACCAAGCAGATCAGGTGAAAATCCACTGGAGTAAGGCTAACCTTTTGAAAAATGCTAATGAAGCATTTTGCATTTTACTTTGGACAAGAGCAGAGAAAATGGTCAGAACCAAACTAGGGATGTAAAAAACTATGAATTTTCATGACCGACCACCGAGCCTCATTAACCGGTTGAAACCGGTTAACCGCGTAGTTTAAAATAGTCCACGTTCTTGAAATAACAGCCATTTCGAGCCGCGTACTTTTCATAAGTGCAGCTCTGCGTTCTACTGGATCAGAGCTGAGACAGCGGCACCAAAACCAGCTATAGCTCCGGCACCTTTGCGCACAGAGAACTGCTTTTTTAATCTTCCCATTCCGCTGTGCTACGGGTTAATACCAAAACTTTCTAGCAGCAAACGACGGCTCGTTCACATGGTCAGAGCAGCGAGTGACGAGCCGCGTCTCACAGGTCTTCACAAAAGTTTAAATACAAGTGATGTGTGTGGAGCTGATCCCGAGTACCATAAACACAAACATGTTCCATGTGGTTTGACTGGAGCCGTGTATTTGCGCGAATCCTTTGGGCTCCGTGACACAGAGGAGCGCGACAGACCGGTATGTGTGTGTGTATGTGTGTGTGTATGTATGTGTGTGTGTATGTATATGTGTGTGTGTGTAAATGTAAGCTCCAATGTAGTTCTAACCCGCGCCAGTGTGCAACTTTGACGGTAACAGAGGGGAGAGATGATGCGTGTGGATGTTACGTATGGAGAGGTGGAAAGTGTGTGCGTGTGTGTGTGCGCGTGTGTGCGCGCGTGTGTGCATATGTGGCTCGTGCGGCGTGAGAGTCGTCCCGGAGTTTATAATACATGGGCGCACACAGCTAGATACAGACCCGCTCGTCACATCGTGCAAATAGGGCTTAAAATAGCGTTATTAAGAGACCTCCCCTCTCCCCTTTTTCTCTTTTTTAACCGACAGCTTTGACCGGTTAACGCTGTGACGGTCAACCACCGGTTAAACGGTCGCCGATTTACATCCCTAAACCAAACAGCTTCTCCACCTTGTTACTGGGGTCGACTCCACCGGTCTCTCTCTACAAGAAGGGGAACCGGAGGGTGTTTTCCAATTATCTTGGGACTCCTCAACCTCCCCGGTGAGGTCTACTCCAAGGTACTGGAGAGGAGGCTTCGAACAATGGTCGAATCTCGGATTCAGGAGCAGTGTGGTTTTTGTCCAGGTCGCGGAACACTGGACCAGGTTTGGTTTGGGGTGGGTGGGTCAAATGCCCTGAAAGCTACTACGGAAAAAATATTTTTTTAACCAAATAATAATTTTAATGGCTTTTAAAAATAATTTCCCCATAGCCCACAGATATTACCATCATTTAAAAGTGGTTTGGGGTGAGTGGGTCAAATACCCTAAAAGCTATTAAGAAAAAATTCATTTTTAACCAAAAAATAATTTTACAAGCTTTTAACCCCATTTTTAGGGCCAGAGCCCCTTAGCCCACAAGTAGTACTATTATGCCGCTTTTCCACTGTCAGTACGATACGGAACGACTCTACACGTTACGGCACGCTTCAGTTCGCGTGCTTTTCCATCAAAAATAGTGCCTCCTTGTATCTCAGCGTTGCGAGACCACGTAATTTACGCCGGACGCGTAACTAGTAATATTGGTGCGTGCATGGAGTTATTTTATTATCCGTGATAGCAGGGTAATTACCTCCGAGGGGACTCTGCTTAACCCCTGCAGAACTGGCTCCTACAACCTTTTCAGGACACCGAGTGACAGACTAACAGCAAGTGTTTAATAGAAAATTCAGCACAGCGCGAGCGGTTATTGAAAAATAAAGGAATGGCTCGGACACTGAACATGTGAATTCAATGCTGACCTGCTGTGCTCTGTACAACCCACAAAGCCACGGACATACCTGTAGCAACAGCAGCCTGTGTAGCAGTGGTTGCAGGGGAGGGCTATCCGATGCATAACTTGTCTGCCTAAACATTTATTGACAAAAAATAAAACCTTTTTATTTACCAAATCTCTCCATCCTTGTTCATAAATGTATCACGGTTATACAAATTTACTGACAAATAATGTATGTAGTAAAAGTACATAAGTATATGGTAGAAAATCGTAACTTGTCCGTTAATATATACAGTCTATGGTCCGTGAGGATACGGCTATAGCTAATGCTAGCGCTCGCTCGAGACTGGATTGCTCGGAGACGCAGCTCTAACTCACTAACCCTGGATTTCAAAGCTACAACTACAATTTAATGCATCACTACCCTCGGAGAAGGATCCAGGGTTTAAACTCGCCATATGGCGACTCGAGCAGTACAGGACTGAGGGAGAGACAGCAGCCGCCATAGGGATAGCGAGTTAGCGACTATGCTAGGCTAGTCCGGGCTCTGGTCCGGACTACAGCAGACTCCGAGACCAGACAAACAATCGATACCCAAACCTCAGCTACAATAATAATAAATGAATGAAACAAAGTCTTGGGATACAATCACAGATTTATTGAAAACAAAAGTAAAGTGCAAAACCAACAGTTTACAAAGTCCAAAGTATGCATGTCTGAGACCAGGTCCAGATGAGGAGAATACTCCGGTCACTCATTACTCGTTGGTAATCTCACTTATGGAAAGGGATTCTCATACAAATATACACATGACAACTTAAATACAAGCACAAAACAGAATGACAACACCTGAATACTGCAGATAATACGAGATAAAGCACAGTAGCACAGGGAGGACGTTAGCTTAGCTGCTAACGATAGCTAAATTAAGCTAAATGTAGCTAGCTCACTGTGTACAACTGACAATCAAACATGTACACAGTAAATACATTTCAGTGAGTTTGGGCCAACAGGAAACGCAGCAGTTATTTCCAGGATTACCACAGACTAGTCACAAATCCAGAGTGATCTCCTGAAAACTGTGTTGAGCCTCGAGCTGCCTTTGAATTCTTTCTTTGGCCTGAAGAGAGGAACGTGTGGACCTCGTCCACCGACCAGGACCAGGACTTTTGGGGCTTTCTGTGCAATTCCATTTCTCTGGAGTGAGGAGGACGTAATGTAGCTGAAGCAGAGCCGAGCAGAGCAGCCGGTTTTAAAGATGGCGGTTGAGTTGTTTTTCCCAAAGGGTCAGATGTCGCTTCCAGTGACGACACTCGTTGACCAATCAGTGTGAGGCAGTGGGCTGATGTCACGTCATGGTATCGGTACGGTGCGCATGGAACCGCAATCGAGGTGTTGCAAAAAAGTAACGCAAAGTCCGGGACTATCACTAGTGGAAATGCAAAATAAGCGCGCCATACCGTACTTAAACGGACCGAACTGACACTGTGGAAAAGCGGCATTATTTCATAATGATTTGGGGTGAGGGGGTCAAATGCCCTATAAGATAATGATGAAAAATATTTTTACTATAAAAAAAAAATAATTATCAAAGTGATTTAAAACTTTTACATTACAATTAAATGGATTTCGCCCATTCAGACTCACACACGACACACACAGCTGTCACCTGCAGAAGTTCTCCGACGACTCCGCCATCGTGGGCTGTGTGTCTGAGGGGAACGAACTGGAATATCGGTCGGTTATCAAGGACTTTGTCGACTGGTGTGAGCGCAACCACTTGTGCTTGAACACCAGTAAGACCAAGGAGATGATCATCGACTTCAGGAGAAAACCACTTTCCCACACGCTGCTGAACATCCAGGGGGAGGACATTGAGCTGGTGGACAGCCCCAAGTACCTGGGTGTTCACATTAACAATAAACTGGACTGGTCCATAATACAAACGCCCTGCACAAGAAGGGCCAAAGTCGCCTCTTCCTTCTGAGGAGGCTGAGGTCCTTCTGAGGAGACTGAGGTCCTTCTGAGGAGGCTGAGCTCCTTCTGAGGAGGCTGAGCTCCTTCTGAGGAGGCTGAGCTCCTTCTGAGGAGGCTGAGCTCCTTCTGAGGAGGCTGAGCTCCTTCTGAGGAGGCTGAGCTCCTTCTGAGGAGGCTGAGCTCCTTCTGAGTGAGCAGGCCTCTGCTCAGGACTTTTTATGGCTCTGTGGTAGCTTCTGCCATTTACTACGCTGCCGTGTGTTGGGCCCCGGGCATCACAGAGCGGGACAGAAACAGACTGAACAAGCTGGTCAGGAGGAGGAGAGGGACAGGAGGCCCCTGGACTCTGGAGGAGGAGAGGGACAGGAGGCCCCTGGACTCTGGAGGAGGAGAGGGACAGGAGGCCCCTGGACTCTGGAGGAGGAGAGACAGGAGGCCCCTGGACTCTGGAGGATGAGAGACAGGAGGCCCCTGGACTCTGGAGGATGAGAGACCAGGAGGCCCCTGGACTCTGGAGGATGAGAGACAGGAGCCGCCCTGGACTCTGGAGGATGAGAGACAGGAGGCCCTGGACTCTGGAGGATGAGAGACAGGAGGCCCCTGGACTCTGGAGGATGAGAGACAGGAGGCCCCTGGACTCTGGAGGATGAGAGACAGGAGGCCCCTGGACTCTGGAGGATGAGAGACAGGAGGCCCCTGGACTCTGGAGGATGAGAGACAGGAGGCCCTGGACTCTGGAGATGAGAGACAGGAGGCCCCTGGACTCTGGAGGATGAGAGACAGAGGCCCTGGACTCTGGAGGATGAGAGACAGGAGGCCCTGGACTCTGGAGGATGAGAGACAGGAGGCCCCTGGACTCTGGAGGATGAGAGACAGGAGGCCCCTGGACTCTGGAGGATGAGAGACAGGAGGCCCTGGACTCTGGAGGAGAGAGACAGGAGGCCCCTGGACTCTGGAGGATGAGAGACAGGAGGCCCCTGGACTCTGGAGGATGAGAGACAGGAGGCCCCTGGACTCTGGAGGATGAGAGACAGGAGGCCCCTGGACTCTGGAGGATGAGAGACAGGAGGCCCCTGGACTCTGGAGGATGAGAGACAGGAGGCCCCTGGACTCTGGAGGATGAGAGACAGGAGGCCCCTGGACTCTGGAGGATGAGAGACAGGAGGCCCTGGACTCTGGAGGATGAGAGACAGGAGGCCCCTGGACTCTGGGAGGATTGGAGAGACAGGAGGCCCCTGGACTCTGGAGGATGAGAGACAGGAGGCCCCTGGACTCTGGAGGATGAGAGACAGGAGGCCCCTGGACTCTGGAGGATGAGAGACAGGAGGCCCCTGGACTCTGGAGGATGAGAGACAGGAGGCCCCTGGACTCTGGAGGATGAGAGACAGGAGGCCCCTGGACTCTGGAGGATGAGAGACAGGAGGCCCCTGGACTCTGGAGGATGAGAGACAGGAGGCCCCTGGACTCTGGAGGATGAGAGACAGGAGGCCCCTGGACTCTGGAGGATGAGAGACAGGAGGCCCCTGGACTCTGTGGAGGCGGAGAGGGACAGGAGGTACTAGTCAAAGTCACCTCCATCATGAACAACACCTCCGATTGCACAGGACTGAGGAGGAGCTCCTTCAGAGGAAGACTGTACAATAAGTCACTTTAAGTCACTTGCACCAGGACTTAAAAACCTGCACTACTATTGCCACAGTTTCTTTAATTGTACATAATATATCCTAAAAAAGACTATATTTTTTGCCTTTTTCCTTTAACATGTTTCACACTTCTTTCTTTTGCACAAATCTTGAGTGATTCTATCCATGCCAGATGTGACATACTCCTGTGTGAGAACAATAAAGTCCATCTTATCTTTATAATTAATATCCAAATATCAAACCAACTTCACCACGGTTGCGTCTCCATGGTCTACACACTCTTCCCCATCTCTGACCACATTGTGGCCCACACTGCTCCCCTGCGGCTGCTCTCCCTCTCGCTTCTTCCCCGCTCTGTGGTGAACATACCACCGGTGCTGCTGCTGCTTCTACACGCAGTTTCTAGTTTATATTTTCATTTGTCACAGAGTCTGTGGCTCTTGTTCTAGTTTCAGTTTTGTCAGAAAGGGGAATTGAAACGATGCAGAGATTTTTTTCCGAGGCCAAAGGAGCCATAACAAAGAGCCACAACAAGCCTTTACTAGTGCAGACCCTCCTCAAACTTTACAAAGGATTTACACATTTAACAAAAATGACATTGTCATAAAGTCAGAATTCCGCGGATCCCTGGATTTAGGAGAAGAATTTAACCTGTGAGAGCATGAGAGAGAGAGGATCTTTTATTATTGTATCGTCTGTAGTTTTTAAAGACAGTGTAGAAAAGTCCAACCAGGGACATTGTCACAGATAAACCTCAGACACGTCCTTTACAAACTCTGTATCACATGAATGAATGTTGAACTAAGTCTACAGCTGAGAGAAAACAGTAAGTGGAGAGGACAAAGGACAGGCTAACGACTAGCATTAGCATTAGCATTAGCATTAGCATTAGCCCCGACACAGGATCACTCAGATCTTGGCACAAACAAAGTTAAAGCTGGAATCCCCGAGGCCCACGTGACTCAAAGCCACAGTCTGTTAGTGGACAATAAAGAGTTTAAAGTCTTGTACTTACATTACTGATGTGCTGAGTCTTCAAAGTGTGTACCGAGGAATCAAAGGGAGTTTTTTTGGAAGCGTGGGTCGAGGCGGGTGTTGATGACGTATTTGGTGACGTTCGAAGCCGCGGCCGCACCACGTGACGGTTCTCTGTGGGAAAATGTCATGGAACTATTATAATGGCAAATGTTAATCATTCTTTCTCCTGGGAGAAAAATAAAGGGGGCGAGGATTTCAACTTGTTTCATGACAACAGCATTGACAGATGGCCTTCACATGAACAAAAAACTATCACATATTTGAAAACATTTGCAATAATTTAAACCTGGTAAACATCTGGAGACAAACTGATCCTGCTGAAAGAATATTTACATGGAGCAACAAGGACAAAACACTTCAATCTCAAAATAGACTTCTGGATTATCTGTTAAAATTGAATTGCTTCACACACGTTAAAATACATGTATATTAGTGGTTTCTAATTAGAGATAGCTGTATAATTTTAAGTTAAATGTGGGTAACTAACTATCTGGTCAGTTTTTATACATTCTAAGATTATTGTACTAAGTGTAAAGTTTAAATTGAATGTTATATGAACTCTTGCTTTAAAAAGTTATTAAATTGTTAAAACACAATGTCCGTAATTCTTCATCAGACGTTTATGCTTCTTTCCAAGTAACAGCAAAACTTATTTACACACATACTGCATATATATGTAGTAGTCGAAACTATGAATTTGGAGGTTTGGTCTAATTAAGTAGAAATATTACCAGCAACGCCACCCAGTATATGGGAACTGGGACCCGTTAAAGATAAATTGGAAAAGGCACATAGGTTCGTGGACTGACGTAGACTCAGTCAAAGCACAGCACTTTGACCTAAATGGTTTTAAATATTGCCCCACAGTCCCATGTTCTCCGGTCCCTCCATGGGTTTTTGAACCTCCCAGGGTTGACCTATCTCTCCATCAAAGTATTAAGGATAAAGGAACTATACCGGAATGGCGGATTGTGCACGAATATCTTGAATGTCACTATGATAGTCTGATTCTGTACACTGATGGATCTAAGGACCCAGATAGCGGACGAACCAGTGCAGCAGTGTGCATCCCAGAGTATGGAATCAATATTAGAAGACGAGTCTCAAACCATCTAGCAGTATACACGGTTGAGCTGATCGCCATCTTACTTTCACTTAACTGGCTTTTGATGAACTCTAGTGTCAATATTTGTAAAACTGTTATAGCATCGGATAGCCAAGCAGTGCTATTAATTCTCAAATCTGGAAAGTCGTGCAGGATGGATCTACTTTATAAGGCTTATAACCTCCTGGTACAGGTGTATAACAAGAATATTGATGTGTCACTGGTTTGGATTCTCACTCACGTTGGAGTAGAGGGGAATGAGCAGGCGGATATACTCGCTAAACAAGCCTTAAGATCTGACACTATTAACATTAATGTATCACTAAGTCGAGCTGAGGGAAAATCCTTGTTGAAATCTAAAATCATGAAGCTCTGGCAAGAGTGTTGGGACGTCAGTGGTACAGGAAGACATCTTTATGGAATCCAGAGTAAAGTTGGATCAAACCGCCTGTGGGCAGGTAACCGTAAAGAGGAATCCATTATCACACGTTTGAGGATCGGACACACAGGCCTAAACCACTCACTCTGGAGAATTGGAAAGCATGTGGATGGAACATGCCAGCACTGTACACATGAACCAGAGACTGTAGAACATGTCCTCCTGCACTGTGATTATTATAGAGAGCAACGAGTCTGCATGTCAACAGCTGTTGCAAAAGAAACACGCCCATTTAATTTAAAGACATTGCTAGATCAACCGTCTGTAAACATCCGCAAACGTCTAATCCATTTCATCAAAACCACTGGACTGAAAGATCGTATTTAAACTGCTGATTCTAGCTTGATTCCAATGGTCCACACACCCCAGTACAGTAGGTGGCGGTAATACTCCTTTTTTTTTTTGGTTGTCAACCGCCAAAAAACGGCAAGGAAGAAGAAGCTGTGTCACTCCCGTATTTGTCCCGGAAACCGGATTCGTCCGGAAGTTCAGTTTGATCCAATGAGCAAACGCAGCAGTAGATTACGTCACGGAATCTGGACGGAAGCGGCAGTAAATATAAAAAACTACCTATTCATGCCTAAACTTAACCAGCCATTCCCATAAAATAACCCCAACCCAGCCTTAACCCTAAACTTAACCATCTTAATCAGACGCCTAAACTTAACCAGTCTCCACTTAAGGACATATTAAACTTTTTGACATGCGCAAACTGAACTTCCGGACGAATCCGGTTTCCGGGACGAATACGGGAGGGACAAGCTGTATTGAGAATGAGGAGTCACGTGATAATTTGGGCGGGGTCTAATCCGGTCGGCCATGTTGATAGGATCCTCTATCGGTTGCCAGGGGCAACGCCACTAACGCTCAATATATAGCTACAGTCTATGCTAACGCTCCAGAGGTCTTTAACTTGAGCGGCCGTTTATTATTTTGGCAGTAGATACATCTACGATTACAACACTAGCAAGACAGTTAATGGAGAAAGTGAAGGCGAAAGGAAATGGACCGTACAGGGAAAAGCAAAACAACGTTATTTGGAGAAGCTCTCAGACATACAACAGGTAAGCTAGACCCATACGAGCTTCCTGCAGCGGAGTGCGTGCACGTACATGGATATAGTGAATTACCTTGTTTTCGGTGTTAGTTATTATACAATGCAGGAGTTTAGAAGTCACAAGTCACTGGAGAGTTACGAGGCTTTCTGCTGTGGTTGGGTGCAGGACTTGGCCATCTACAAGCCTCCAGGCGGTGAAAACACCGTTGTACTTGCACTATCAGCAGTGTTACTATTTTATTATGTTGTCCATCTTTTCATGCTGAAATATTTATACGTTGACTGCACACGTTCTTTTGCACTGTTAACTTTTCCAAGAGATTACACCCCCCCCTCCAAAAAAATGTTAATTTCTCAATAAATATTGCTTTGCCACATGAAGTTGTTTCAAACATTTATTTCAAAGAAATTAAAAAGGCAAGGCAAGTTTATTTGTACAGCAAAATTCATGTTACAAAACAATTCAAAGTACTTTAAATAAAAAATTAAGAAGCATTACAGCTGGGTGCAGAAGAAGCATTAAAAAGTAACAGAATAAAAAGCATGATTTAAAATTAAAAACAAAAATTCATAAGAAAAAGATAACAGATAAGTCATTCCAGCTTAAAAGAAGCCGTGCAGATTTGCATTAGAATAAAACATATTCAAAAGCAGCTGAGAACAGGTGGGTCTTTAACCTGGATGTAAACAAACTGAGTGTTTCAGCTGATCTGAGGCTTCCTGGGAGTTTGTTCCAGACATGTGGAGCATAGAAGCTGAATGCAGCTTCTCCGTGTCTGGTTCTGACTCTGGACTCGGATCCAGATGACATGAGGGGTTCTGGTTGGTTCATAAGTTATGAACAAGGCACTCAAACAACACGTTTGCACATGTTCGTTAAGGCACAGCAAACAGTGACAATCTTATCTAAAGGCATTAGGTTTTCACCCTCACATTTGAGAAGCATATGCACAGGTACAGTTGAATGTAAGAATTTGAATTTGTTGCGCACAACACCAATCACCCTCTCAACGTGAATTCTGAGATGGAAGGTCTAATCTGAGGCGCATTACAGTCAATAGGACAAGCTGGAAGGGTGAGAGCTTCCTCATCCTTCCTTGAGGCAGCTGCTGGGCCGGCGATGGGGCTGCTGGCTTGGGCTGCGATGGAGGCTGCTGGGCTGGGCTGATGGAGGCTGCTGGGCTTGGGCTGGGATGGAGGCTGCTGGGCTGGCTGGGCTGGTGATGGAGGCTGCTGGGCTTGGGCTGGCGATGGGGGCTGCTGGGCTTGGGCTGGGAGTGATGACTGCTCCAGATGCTGGGTCCTGCGCTTTACTTGCCGCTGATATCGCGCTCCATCTGTTTCTTTAACATTATTGTGGCCTAACCGCAAGGATGGTGTCCAGTCAGGGTGATTCTCCAACATCTCATATGATGGTTTACCTAGAACAGAATAATGTATGTAGTCAATGCTTTAAACTGGCAACAAGGTAGCATAATGTCATGAACAGAATCTCAACTATTTTTAGCAATCTCATATAATGGTTTACTTACATCAGATTAATAAGATTATTAAACAATCTGGAATCTAAAGAAATATTAAACAAGAAGGTAACGCTATTCATGGTTTCATAAAAGGGCTCAGGGGGTAGTTGCAACACAAGACAAAAAAAAAGTATGGGCACCACTGGTTTAGAGAACATAAGAGACAGAGACAAACGCACTTTGAGCGCCGATATTCCACCAACAAGGTAGGATAATGAGCAGAAACTTCAATATTCTTAGTTAACATTAATGGTTGGCCATTAAGCATTTTCATAGAGGCAACAGTTTGTTAGATAGTTAGCTAGGCAGCTAACTTAAGATGCACTTCAGTGTTTGCAACATTAACAGCTAGGTAACCTACACTTCTTAATGTGACAATATGAATTAAACTGTGCTTGAAACGGGTCGCGCCTGTCCCCTTAAGACACAGCATTTGGTTCGCTCTATAAATGCGCGTCTCTCTCTCGGGTGCGCCCCTTTTGGACACGCCCCCCCTGCTGCTTCCCAGTCTGCGTCTGGCCAGGTACGAGATGCTGCGCTAGTGCAATGTTAATGATTACACATGCAATGGTTAGAAAACACACTTCTAGCTCTGCATCTTTGTCCCTCCAGGCTGACGAGGGGCTGCTTTACACTCTGCAGCCGCGACTGCGCGCGCACTCTGTCATAGGTATAATGCTCTGGGGTCAATTGGGGGCATTTAAATAGTCTAGTAATAGTGTGTTCCCCTAGTGACAGCTCTGCTACGCCGCTGCAGCTCATGTGGGTTAGCCTGGTCCTGGCTTTGCACAATGCCAAGGGAGGTTAAATCCCTCAACATTAGCTCAAGTCCCCAAACCTGAGTGGTCCTGTGGTCCCATGCAGGCTGCCTGCCTTTTGCCTCGAGTATTGAAGTGGTAAGAAAAGGAGAGTAATGAAAATGGCTTAAATAGTAAACTAAATTCTAAACATCTCAGCAGTGGTGTGGGCTTATTGAACCCACTTGAACGTACTTTCTAGTCCTCTTCATCGAAAGTAACAAGGTGAAAAAAGCATTTATCTTTGTATATGAATTTCTTTTCACATTAGCTCCTAACAGGCTATTTTATTAACAGCACTCCCTGTGAGCCAGCCCATGATAGCCAGCCGCAACGCTTCTCCTGGCCCCATATTGAAGCGCTCACTGTTGTTTTGCCTAGAGATTATGTTGGACTCTACATTGTTAATGAATATACTGTAAACTTGACCTGACTGCCTGTGATTCTGGGATGAAAGTGTATCGTTATCTGCACTAAACTTTACTTTTGTTTTAGGAGCTGAGGTTCCATGTGGGTGCACTGGTGACCCCTGGTGGTGGTGTTTGAGCCGAACGGTCTAGGTTCCCCTTTTTGTGTTTTGTAGTGTCTGCTGTGCCAGGGGGTTCTACTCCTCGTCCAGTTGCTAACTCCCCTCTTTCTTTTGCCACAACATCCCACTGTAACCTCAGCCCTCTAATTTTAAACAGGTCCCATCCTGAGTGGGCAGTTTTAACTTTAAATGTATTAAAAATGAAATTCCTATAGTTTGAATAAATTAACAATGGTTGAAGTATCAATGGTACGCCCCTCACCTTAATAAACCACCATTTTGTACAGGATGGAGTCTGGTATTTCATTTCTCTTTGAAGTTACCGAATCTGTGTGTCTTTGGTATTTTCCATGGCGTTGCTGATCATTACTTTCACTCATTTATCCAGGCATTCAATTTTGGTACATTCATTTAAATCTATTCCCATATCTTTTCAATATGCCACACTATCAATGTGCAGAAGCCTGTACTTTTCCACTTCATGTTTTGTCTATCTGAAGGCCAAGCTACAAGCACAACGTGGAAGCTGCTGATTGGAGGTCTCCATGCCTCCGCTCTGTATAATACACTTGCATTCTGTTGTATCTGTTGTTCGTGCTGTCTCTACCATCGACAATAAAACATGTCTTCTGTCTGAATTTAAGACGCGATCCCAGACTTTGTCATCTTCTTCAGGTGGTGGAGAATGCGGGCATTGTCTGTAACATCTAGAGAACAGAAGACTACTTTTTTTTTACACAAATGTGTTTTTTTTTTTAAGCCAAAACTGAGAAACCTCAAGAGAAACCATGCGTCTGGACCAGCACACTTGGACAATCTGCACAGCCCCTGATTCCACTCCGGCTGTGAGCTGCTGAGACATGGACAATACCATCGTCCTCTTTTGCATGGACATCATTTGGAACAATTGGATTACACAATTTGGACATAATTTGGACTGAATTGAATTGCTGAATCTGGACACTGAAGCTGAAACGTGTGATTGAAAGACACGTCACAGAAGAATTCATGGCTCAACACAAATGCAGCCTGAAAGAATCAACATGGAGAAGTGGGAGAGACTGTTTTCAAAGCAATATCTGGAACCACATCGACTGATGAAGTTTGGTATTTTACTGAAGATTGTTGACAAGTTTTATGAAAGATCTGAACATGTTTTATGAGTTTTCTGAGTTTTTGAAGTATTCCGAGTTCTGAGTTTTTTGAAGTACCGAGTTTGAGTTTTTAAAGTATTGAGTTATGATGCTGTTTATCGATCCTGATGGTCACACGGGAATGTGTGACCAGAGGGGGGAATGTGAGATTTCATAACACTTTTAAGCAACTTTTGTTAAAGTTAAACTCATCATTCTATCAATGTGCAGAAGCCAGTACTTTTCCCTTGTTTTGTCTATCTGAAGGCCAAGCTACATGGCACCGTGGAAGCTGCTGATTGGAGGTCTCCATGCCAACGCTCTGTATAATACACTGTGGCAGCTGCTGATTGGAGGTCTCCATGCCTCCGCTCTGTATAATACACTTGCATTCTGTTGTATCTGTTGTTCGTGCTGTCTCTACCATCGACAATAAAACATGTCTTCTGTCTGAATTTAAGACGCGATCCCAGACTTTGTCATCTTCTTCAGGTGGTGGAAGGATGCGGGCCTTGTCTGTAACATCTAGAGAACAGAAGACTACTTTTTGTTTAAAGTCATAATTTCAATATTTTTTATTTTTATACACACATTATTAACTAAATGTTGCGTTCTAATCTTTTTTTAGGAGGAGGAGAGCGCAGTCAGGCCAGGCTTGCCTCGCACATCTTAACACTAGAACGCCCAGCCAAATTTGGGGCTAGTTTAGAGAAGAGGAGCTAACCCGCTACATGGGTTGCTAACATTTGCATGTCAAATGAGGTGATGACCGAAACAACAGGGGGCTAGGGTGGGCTTTGTTTATTCACATGATAAGTAAGAACTAACAATGGAAGAAATACTGTGATGTATAGAGCCATGTGTGGTTGATATCAGAAGTTGTGTCATGTCAGATTAATCTTCTTTTGTTTTTTTTTGTCTGCATATTTCTAGGTCCTTTGTACAGTTGCGTGTGTGTGTAAGTATGTATGTTGTGTGTGTGTGTGTAAGTATGTATGTTGTGTGTGTGTGTGTGTGTGTGTAAGTATGTATGTTGTGTGTGTGTGTGTGTGTGTGTAAGTATGTATGTTGTGTGTGTGTGTGTGTAAGTATGTAAGTATGTATGTTGTGTGTGTGTGTGTGTAAGTATGTAAGTATGTATGTTGTGTGTGTGTGTGTGTAGGTATGTAAGTATGTATGTTGTGTGTGTGTGTGTGTGTAAGTATGTATGTTGTGTGTGTGTGTGTGTGTGTGTAATTATGTATGTTGTGTGTGTGTGTGTGTGTGTGTAAGTATGTATGTTGTGTGTGTGTGTGTGTGTAAGTATGTAAGTATGTATGTTGTGTGTGTGTGTGTGTAGGTATGTAAGTATGTATGTTGTGTGTGTGTGTGTGTAAGTATGTAAGAATGTAAGAATGTATGTTGTGTGTGTGTGTGTAGGGGGGGGTAACAATCAAATAAATACAAATACAAAAAACTGCATCTTTTTCTTTCATTTCCTCTTATTTATGGATTTATTTATTTTTAGTCCTTTCCATTGTTTTCATAAGACACTCCTTTCTCTCGAGTCGTGTTGTTATTATTAATATTATATAAATGTATTATTATTGTTTATTATAAATGATCCATCCAAAATGCCCCATTTCTCCCTAAACTCGTCTCCTTCATTATTCTTCTTCTTTGTGGATCCATTTCCTGGACTTGTTGAAGTGCTTCCAGTTTGTGATCAATAGCAGCTAAGCTAACGTCCTCCCTGTGCTACTGTGCTTTATCCCGTATTATCTGCAGTATTCACATGTTTTCTGTTTTGTGCTTGTATTTAAGTTGTCGTGTGTATATTTGTTTGAGAATCCCTTTCCATAAGTGTGGAGATTACCAAAGAGCAATGAGTGACCGGAGTATTCTCCTCATCTGGGCCTGGTCTCACCTTTGGACTTTGTAAACTGTTGGTTTTGCACTTTACTTTTGTTTTTAATAAATTGGGGTTCAACAGTTACAATTTCCTACCATATACTTATGTACTTTTACTACATACTTTATATTTTTCAGTAAATCCGTATAACATTGGTAAATTTATGAACAAGGATGGAGACATTTGGTAAATACTGGTTTTATTTTTGGTCAAAATATATGTTGAGGCATATGACAAGTGACGTATCTGATAGCCCTCGTCCTCTGCACCAGTGCTACACAGCTGCTGCTGCTACAGGTGTGTCCCATTCTGTCACAGGTCTCTCCATGGTTTTCACAGATGGTACAGAGCACAGTCAGCACCATTGACTTCACATGTGCAGTGTCCGGGTCATTCCTTCAACACTGCCAAAAGCATTTTCAACAACCACTCGTGCTGTGCTGAATTTTCTATTAAATACTTGCTGTTGGTCTGTCCTTCGCCCAGCGTCCTGAAAAGGTTTTAGGAGCCAGTTGTGTAGGGGGTAAGCAGAGTCCCCTGTAGGTAATAGTCAGTACTACAGGGGGTAAGTAGAGTCCCCTGTAGGTAGTAGTCAGTACTACAGGGGGTAAGCAGAGTCCCCTGTAGGTAATAGTCAGTACTACAGGGGGTAAGTAGAGTCCCCTGTAGGTAATAGTCAGTACTACAGGGGGTAAGTAGAGTCCCCTGTAGGTAGTAGTCAGTACTACAGGGGGTAAGCAGAGTCCCCTGTAGGTAGTAGTCAGTACTACAGGGGGTAAGCAGAGTCCCCTGTAGGTAATAGTCAGTACTACAGGGGGTAAGTAGAGTCCCCTGTAGGTAATAGTCAGTACTACAGGGGGTAAGCAGAGTCCCCTGTAGGTGATAGTCAGTACTGCAGGGGGTAAGTAGAGTCCCCTGTAGGTAGTAGTCAGTACTACAGGGGGTAAGCAGAGTCCCCTGTAGGTAGTAGTCAGTACTACAGGGGGTAAGCAGAGTCCCCTGTAGGTAGTCGTCAGTACTACAGGGGGTAAGCAGAGTCCCCTGTAGGTAATAGTCAGTACTACAGGGGGTAGGCAGAGTCCCCTGTAGGTAATAGTCAGTACTGCAGGGGGTAAGCAGAGTCCCCTGTAGGTAGTAGTCAGTACTACAGGGGGTAAGCAGAGTCCCCTGTAGGTAGTAGTCAGTACTACAGGGGGTAGGCAGAGTCCCCTGTAGGTGATAGTCAGTACTACAGGGGGTAAGCAGAGTCCCCTGTAGGTAGTTGTCAGTACTACAGGGGGTAAGCAGAGTCCCCTGTAGGTAGTTGTCAGTACTACAGGGGGTAAGCAGAGTCCCCTGTAGGTAGTTGTCAGTACTACAGGGGGTAAGCAGAGTCCCCTGTAGGTAGTTGTCAGTACTACAGGGGGTAAGCAGAGTCCCCTGTAGGTAATAGTCAGTACTACAGGGGGTAAGCAGAGTCCCCTGTAGGTAGTAGTCAGTACTACAGGGGGTAAGCAGAGTCCCCTGTAGGTAGTTGTCAGTACTACAGGGGGTAAGCAGAGTCCCCTGTAGGTAATAGTCAGTACTACAGGGGGTAAGCAGAGTCCCCTGTAGGTAGTTGTCAGTACTACAGGGGGTAAGCAGAGTCCCCTGTAGGTAGTAGTCAGTACTACAGGGGGTAAGCAGAGTCCCCTGTAGGTAGTAGTCAGTACTACAGGGGGTAAGCAGAGTCCCCTGTAGGTAGTAGTCAGTACTACAGGGGGTAAGCAGAGTCCCCTGTAGGTAGTAGTCAGTACTACAGGGGGTAAGCAGAGTCCCCTGTAGGTAGTAGTCAGTACTACAGGGGGTAAGCAGAGTCCCTTCGTGGGTAATAACCAGCTATCACCGATATTATAATAAATCCATGCACCGCACCAATGTTACTAGTCCACGTACATTACGTGGACTGACAACGCTGAGGAGATACTAGGAGGTACTTTTTTTGATGGAAAACCAACCGAACTGGGCCGTGGCGTACCGTGTCGAGTCGAACCGTACTGTTACTGTGAAAAAGCGGCAATAATGTAAAGACACGTCACACTGCAGTCTGCAACATTATGTTTATCACAAAAGTTATCAGTGTGCCAACTAGAAAAGCAGTGTTTTTCTATAAAAGACTGTATTGTTTTGATCTCTTTCTTAGTGATGCTATCCTAGCTAACACCAAGCTGCTTTTGGCTTGAAAGCTAGGTTACAACTGAGCCATTTTACGCTAATATTGTCAAACAAAATATTCATATACTCTGTTTGTTTTTAATATACTTATGGGTAGATCTGACGGAGAGGAATCTGCTGCTGCCATCACTTGTACTAGTCAAGGAAGACGACGCGCGTTCATGTGGTGTGACGAGGGGACGGGGGTGGGACAGGGGCGGGGCTGCTATCTCGCTCAGGGGAGAAGAAACTGCCGGAAACGACAGCATTGCTTACTGCTGCTTTAAAGCGCACACACAAACACACCTATACAAACACACATTAAAGTGCAAACATTAAAGCGCTCACACATATATGCACACCTATACACACACACATTAAAGTGCACACACATATATGCACACCTATACACACACACACATGAAAGCGCCTATACACACACACACATTTGCACACCTATACACACACACACATTTGCACACCTATACACACACAAATGAAAGCGCTTACACAAAATACACACACATTTGCACACCTATACACACACAATTGGCTGAGTGGGGGTGGTCCTCTCTTTATGACTTTTCCGTGTGAAAAAGCTGATGTAAAGAAGTGACAAACAGTTATACAGTGCCTTGCGAAAGTATTCGGCCCCTTTGAACCTTTCAACATTTGGCCACATTTCAGGCTTCAAACATAAAGATATAAAACATATTTTTTTTGCCAAGAATCAACAACAAGTGGGACACAATCGTGAAGTGGAACGAAATGTATTGGATAATTTAAGCTTTTTTAACAAATAAAAAACTGAAAAGTGGGGCGTTCAATATTATTCGGCCCCCTTCAGGTCTGGACTTTGACTTGGCCATTCTAACACCTGGATACGTCTATTTGTGAACCATTCCATTGTAGATTTGGCTTTATGTTTTGGATCATTGTCCTGTTGGAAGATAAATCTCCGTCCCAGTCTCAGGTCTTTTGCAGACTCCAACAGGTTTTCTTCCAGAATGGTCCTGTATTTGGCTCCATCCATCTTCCCATCAATTTTAGCCATCTTCCCTGTCCCTGCTGAAGAAAAGCAGGCCCAAACCATGATGCTGCCACCACCATGTTTGACAGTGGGGATGGTGTGTTCAGGGTGATGAGCTGTGTTGCTCTTATGCCAAACATATCGTTTTGCATTGTGGCCAAAAAGTTTGATTTTGGTTTCATCTGACCAGAGCACCTTCTTCCACATGTTTGGTGTGTCTCCCAGGTGGCTTGTGGCAAACTTTAAACGAGACTTTTTATGGATATCTTTGAGAAATGGCTTTCTTCTTGCCACTCTTCCATAAAGGCCAGATTTGTGCAGTGCACGACTGATTGTTGTCCTATGGACAGACTCTCCCACCTCAGCTGTAGTTATCTGCAGTTCATCCAGAGTGATCATGGGCCTCTTGGCTGCATCTCTGATCAGTCTTCTCCTTGTTTGAGATGAAAGTTTGGAGGGACGGCCGGGTCTTGGTAGATTTGCAGTAGTCTGATACTCCTTCCATTTCAATATAATTGCTTGCACAGTGCTCCTTGAGATGTTTAAAGCTTGGGAAATCTTTTTGTATCCAAATCCGGCTTTAAACTTCTCCACAACAGTATCTCGGACCTGCCTGGTGTGTTCCTTTGTCTTCATGGTTCTCTCTGCGCTTTAAACAGAACCCTGAGACTATCAAAGAGCAGGTGCATTTATACGGAGACTTGATTACACACAGGTGCATTCTATGTATCATCATCAGTCATTTAGGACAACATTGGATCATTCAAAGATCCTCACTGAACTTCTGGACTGAGTTTGCTGCACTGAAAGTAAAGGGGCCGAATAATATTGCACGCCCCACTTTTCAGTTTTTTATTTGTTAAAAAGTTTAAATTATCCAATAAATTTTGTGCCACTTCACGATTTTGTCCCACTTGTTGATTCATGACAAAAAATAACAAAAATGTATCTTTATGTTTGAAGCCTGAAATGTGGCGAAATGTTGAAAGGTTCAAGGGGGCCGAATACTTTCACAAGGCACTGTATTTGTGTTTCCAAAGTGCAGACGAGCATCAAGGTGTTTTCACACTTTCTTATCCACTGATCTCGTGGTTTTTCTGCAAATACGGAAATATGTGATACGCTTTTTCCTGTTGAAGACACGTCCTGCAGACCTAGACCTGGTTCTGACCTGGTTCAGACCTGGTTCAGACCTGGTTCAGACCTGCTTCAGACCTGGTTCAGACCTGGTTCAGACCCGGTTCAGACCTTGTTCAGACCTGGTCCAGTCCTGGTCCAGACCATGGCCATCAGAGTCCTGCTTCTGTCCCTTTGCTGTCTGGGTAAGTGTTTGAATTCTCTTGTTCTATTTTTCAGACTTTTTGTTTGGTTCAAACGTAAACAGAGAAGTTGCTTCTGAACCAGAGCTTTTTAAAAAGTGTAGATTTTAGAAAACATTGTGTTGAAGCTGAAGACCCTTTAATCTGCCTCTTTATGTGACAAGGTTTTTATTTTCGGCTTTGAATAAATAGATTAAAAACAATCAAAGTAAACCTTGTAGATCCTTGTTTGTCCCAGAGCTTTAGCCTCAGAGCCGCAGCCGAGAGGAGGCGGTGGGGGCCGTCTCCATGGAGACAGCAGAGACTGTGAAACATATCAGTCAGAATGAGAGAAAGTGAAGGAGGAATGGGCTCAGAGTTAATTTAACAAAGTTCAAAATATCATCGTTTTTAAATTCCCTGGTCTCCCTCTCTGGTCTTTCTCTGGTCTCTCTCTGGTCTCTCTCTGGTCTCTCTCTAGTCTCCCTCTGGTCTCTCTCTCTGGTCTCTCTCTGGTCTCTCTCTGGTCTCTCTCTGGTCTCTCTCTGGTCTCTCTCTGGTCTCCCTCTGGTCTCTCTCTCTGGTCTCTCTCTGGTCTCTCTCTGGTCTCTCTCTGGTCTCTCTCTGGTCTCTCTCTCTGGTCTCTCTCTGGTCTCCCTCTGGTCTCCTTCTGGTCTCTCTCTGGTCTCTCTGGTCTCTCTCCGGTCTCTCTCTGGTCTCTCTCTGGTCTCTCTCTGGTCTCTCTCTAGTCTCTCTCTCTGGTCTCTCTCTGGTCTCTCTCTAGTCTCTCTCTCTGGTCTCTCTCTGGTCTCTCTCTGGTCTCTCTCTGGTCTCTCTCTGGTCTGATTTGTTCAAACATTTCACATTTACGAGGCCCTTTCTGTCGGACCAACGACCTGTTACTATGGAAACAGAGAAGTTAGAGACCCGAGCTTTAAATGGAAGAGACTGAGCAGTTCGTGGAAACGTTTACATCAGATTAAAACATTTCCGTCTTCACAAGAAAAAGTGACGACGACGAGATAAGAACATGTTCAAGAGACAGCGATCAGTGAGACCAGACCCAGACCAGACCTAGTCCTGGTTTAGACCGGCTTCAGTCCTGGTTTAGTCCGGCTTCAGACGGATGAGAATGAGAGAAAGTGAAGGAGGAATGGGCTCAGAGTTAATTTAACAAAGTTCAAAATATCATCGTTTTTTAATTCCCTGGTTTCTCTATGGTCTTCCTCTGGTCTCTCTCTGGTCTCTCTCTGGTCTCTCTCTGGTCGCTCTCTTGTCTCTCTCTGGTCTCTCTCTGGTCTCTTCCTGGTCTCTCGATGGTCTCTCTCTGGTCACTCACTGGTCTCTCTCTGGTCGCTCTCTGGTCGCTCTCTGGTCTCTTTCTGGTCTCTCACTGGTCTCTCTCTAGTCTCTGTCTGGTCTCTCTCTGGTCTCTCTCTGGTATCTCTGGTATCTTTCGGGTTTCTCTCTGGTATCCCTCTGGTCTCTCTCTGGTCTTCTCTGGTTTCTCTCTGGTATCTTTCGGGTTTCTCTCTCGTGTCCCTCTGGTCTCTCACTCTGGTCTCTCTCTGGTCCTTCTCTGGTCTCTCTCTGGTCTCTCTCTGGTCTCTCACCAGACTCTCTCTGATTTCTCTGTGGTCTCTCTCTAGTCTCCCTCTGGTCTCTCTCCGGTCTCTCTCTGGTCTCCCTCTGGTCTCCCTCTGGTCTCTCTCTGGTCTCCCTCTGGTCTTTCTCTGGTCTCTCTCTGGTCCAGCTCTGGTCTCTCTCTGGTCTCTCTGTTCTCTCTCTGGTCCAGCTCTGGTCTCCCTCTGGTCTCCCTCTGGTCTCCCTCTGGTCTCTCTCTGGTCTCTCTCTGCGCTCTCTCTGGTCTCTCTCTGGTCTCTCTCTGGTCTCCCTCTGGTCTCTCTCTGGTCTCTCTCTTGTCTCTCTGTGGTCTCTCTCTGGTCTCCCTCTGGTGTCCCTCTGGTCTCCCTCTGGTCTCTCTCTGGTCTCTCTCTGGTCTCTCTCTGGTCTCCCTCTGGTCTCTCTCTGGTCAGTCACTGGTCTCTCTCTGGTCTCTCTCCAGTCTCTCTCTGGTCACTCTCTGGTCTCTCTCTGGTCTCTCTCTGGTCTCCCTCTGGTCTCTCTCTGGTCTCTCTCTTGTCTCTCTGTGGTCTTTCTCTGGTCTCCCTCTGGTGTCCCTCTGGTCTCCCTCTGGTCTCTCTCTGGTCTCTCTCTGGTCTCTCTCTGGTCTCTCTATGGTCTCTCTCTGGTCTCCCTCTGGTCTCCCTCTGGTCTCTCTCTGGTCTCTCTCTGGTCTCCCTCTGGTCTCTCTCTGGTCTCTCTCTGGTCTCTCTCTGATCTCTCTCTGATCTCTCTCTGGTCCCTCTCTGGTCTCCCTCTGGTCTCCCTCTGGTCTCTCTCTCTGGTCTCCCTCTGGTCTCTCTCTGGTCTCTCTCTGGTTTCTCTCTGGTCTCCCTCTGGTCTCTCTCTGGTCTCTCTCTGGTCTCCCTCTGGTCTCTCTCTCTTGTCTCTCTCTGGTCAGTCACTGGTCGCTCTCTGGTCACTCTCTGGTCTCTCTCTGGTCACTCACTGGTCTCTCTCTGGTCACTCACTGGTCTCTCTCTGGTCTCCCTCTGGTCTCTCTCTCTGGTCTCCCTCTGGTCTCTCTCTGGTCTCTCTCTGGTTTCTCTCTGGTCTCCCTCTGGTCTCTCTCTGGTCTCTCTCTGGTCTCTCTCTTGTCTCTCTGTGGTCTTTCTCTGGTCTCCCTCTGGTGTCCCTCTGGTCTCCCTCTGGTCTCTCTCTGGTCTCTCTCTGGTCTCTCTCTGGTCTCTCTCTGGTCTCCCTCTGGTCTCCCTCTGGTCTCTCTCTGGTCTCTCTCTGGTCTCCCTCTGGTCTCTCTCTGGTCTCTCTCTGGTCTCTCTCTGATCTCTCTCTGATCTCTCTCTGGTCCCTCTCTGGTCTCCCTCTGGTCTCCCTCTGGTCTCTCTCTCTGGTCTCCCTCTGGTCTCTCTCTGGTCTCTCTCTGGTTTCTCTCTGGTCTCCCTCTGGTCTCTCTCTGGTCTCTCTCTGGTCTCCCTCTGGTCTCTCTCTCTTGTCTCTCTCTGGTCAGTCACTGGTCGCTCTCTGGTCACTCTCTGGTCTCTCTCTGGTCACTCACTGGTCTCTCTCTGGTCACTCACTGGTCTCTCTCTGGTCTCCCTCTGGTCTCTCTCTCTGGTCTCCCTCTGGTCTCTCTCTGGTCTCTCTCTGGTTTCTCTCTGGTCTCCCTTTGGTCTCTCTCTGGTCTCTCTCTGGTCTCCCTCTGGTCTCTCTCTCTTGTCTCTCTCTGGTCAGTCACTGGTCGCTCTCTGGTCACTCACTGGTCTCTCTCTGGTCACTCACTGGTCTCTCTCTGGTCTCTCTCTGGTCACTCTCTGGTCTCTCTCTGGTCACTCACTGGTCTCTCTCTGGTCTCTCTCTGGTCACTCACTGGTCTCTCTTTGGTCACTCACTGGTCTCTCTCTGGTCTCTCTCTGGTCACTCTCTGGTCTCTCTCTGGTCTCTCTCTGGTCACTCACTGGTCTCTCTCTGGTCACTCACTGGTCTCTCTCTGGTCTCTCTCTGGTCACTCTCTGGTCTCTCTCTGGTCTCTCTCTGGTCTCTCAGTGTACCCAGTTGTGTGTCGCCCTGTGTCATGACCCACAGTCGACATTTTGTAACACAACTTCTCTGTGTGCAGGGGTCCTGGGAGACACACACAACTCATCAGGTAACACGCACACACACACACAACTCATCAAATATCACGCACACAAACACATCAGGTAACACACAAACACCATTTATAAGGAAACACACACATGCAACTCCTTAGGTAACACACACACACAATATATTAGTTAATACACACACACACAATTCATCAAGTAGCACACACACACACACAACTTATTAGGTAACACACACAACCCATCAGGTAATACACACACACACACACACACACACACACACCATTTATCAGGTAACAGACGCACACAACTCATCAGGAAATATCCACACACACAGACACACACACACTGACAGTGTCTCCTGTTCCAGGGTCTTACAGTCTGAGGCTGGAGGGAGGAGCCAGTCGCTGTCAGGGGGAGGTGCAGCTGCAGAGACCAGGTCTGGACTGGACTCCACTGGTTCCCTTCTATTATTATGAGTCTGTTCATCTGGAGTTTGGATCCAGAGTCTGCTCTGAGCTGGACTGTGGCTCTGCTCTGTCTCTGGAGAGAAAAACAGTTCAAAAACAAAAAGCTGTGGAAGTCAAAGAAGACTGTGATGAACCTGAACTGATCGACTGTTTTGATAAAGAAACATCTGACTCTGATCAAAGTCTTCATCTCAACTGCTCAGGTCAGACACACTCACCTTTTCACACCAACATTTATCACTTCACCATCATCAGAAGGAGGCGCAGCTTTGACACTGAGTCAGAAGGAGGCGCAGCTTTGACACTGAGTCAGAAGGAGGCGCAGCTTTGACACTGAGTCAGAAGGAGGCGCAGGTGTGTGTGTCCTTAGTATTGACAGTGAGTCAGAAGGAGGCGCAGCTTTGACAGTGAGTCAGAAGGAGGCGATACGGGTCCGGGTCAGGAAGAGAGCCGGGAGCAGGCCAAGACCTTGCTGCTCGGCAAGTACATGAAGGAAGCCACAGCGCGGCCGCCGTATCTGAATACACAGTGATGGCTGCGGCCGGAGTCCTGGGAGTCGCTGTCATTTGCTACACACTCCCAAAAGTAATTCGGTGGCTGAGGGAGGTCCCACTGGTCCCTGAGATGGTTCCAGAGGTCCCACTGGTCCCTGAGATGGTTCCAGAGGTCCCACTGGTCCCTGAGATAGTTCCAGAGGTCCCAGTGGGACCTCTGGAAGCATCCCAGGGACCAGTACGACCTCTGGAACTATCTCAGGGACCAATGGGACCTCTGGAACTATCTCAGGGACCAGTGGGACCTCTGGAAACCATCTCAGGGACCAGTGGGACCTCTGGAACCATCTCAGGGACCAGTGGGACCTCCCTCAGCCACCGAATTACTTTTGGGAGTGTGTAGCAAATGACAGCGACTCCCAGGACTCCGGCCGCAGCCATCACTGTGTACTTCAGATACGGCGGCCGCGCTGTGGCTTCCTTCATGTACTTGCCGAGCAGCAAGGTCTTGGCCTGCTCCCGGCTCTCTTCCTGACCCGGACCCGTATCCTGACCTGGACCTAGACCCGGACCCGGACTCAGACCTGAGCTGCTTTGAATGCGCATGGTCTCGGCCTGAATCTCACGCTCCACTTGCAGTAATGTATCATTGCTGAAAAACGTTTGGTTTTGTCGAGCTGTTTTCTCCACCGTCGCCAGGATCTCCTACAAAAACAAACACAACACGTTACTTTGACCTTAAACAAGATCTTGAGAACACTCTGAGCCTCTCATATTGTCTCTAAGGATCCACTCATTCTCTCACACTGTGGAAAAACACTGGATTTTCACCCAAAACCCCAGGCCTCTTCTTCTTCTACACTGAGAGACACAGAGGACTCAGTATTTAACCCTCCTAACAATCTAGTCTTTTAGTGTGAACGCTGCGACCGAATACAGAGACTTTTTCTCATTTTTGAAGACATACTAAGGACACAAACATAGTCTAGCACTTTACAGCCGCAGCCGCCCCACTGTAGCACCTGGTGTTCCCGGAGTTCTCCCATCATAGTACTAACCAGGCCCTGCCCTGCTTAGCTTCAGAGGTCTGATGGGCTCTTGCGTTCTCCTGCAGCTGTGTGTGATACAGACGTGTCTCACTCACTTGCACCTGGAAGGCGTTGCTGCGATAAGAATCTTCCGGAGGCTCTCGGTTCCAGTACTTGTTGTCGACCACGTGACAGCGCCCCCCGCAGGCCTGGACCAGCTCTGTCAGCCCTGCACTCTGCTCCACAAACTGAACCATGTGCATGTCCTCTGGAAGCTGGTCCCCGTGAGTGAAGACCACCGTGAGGAAGCCAAACACCTGCACCAGGACCAGGAGAACCAGTGAGAGAGTGAACTAGGACCAGGAGAACCAGTGAGAGGGTGAACTAGGACCAGGAGAACCAGTGAGAGGGTGAACTAGGACCAGGAGAACCAGTGAGAGAGTGAACTAGGACCAGGAGAACCAGTGAGAGAGTGAACTAGGACCAGGAGAACCAGTGAGAGGGTGAACTAGGACCAGGAGAACCAGTGAGAGTGAACTAGGACCAGGAGAACCAGTGAGAGAGTGAACTAGGACCAGGAGAACCAGTGAGAGAGTGAACTAGGACCAGGAGAACCAGTGAGAGGGTGAACTAGGACCAGGAGAACCAGTGAGAGGGTGAACTAGGACCAGGAGAACCAGTGAGAGGGTGTACCAGGACCAGGAGAACCAGTGAGAGGGGGAACTAGAACCAGGAGAACCAGTGAGAGGGTGAACTAGGACCAGGAGAACCAGTGAGAGTGAACTAGGACCAGGAGAACCAGTGAGAGGGTGAACTAGGATGAGGAGAACCAGTGAGAGGGTGAACTAGGACCAGGAGAACCAGTGAGAGAGTGAACAATGACCAGGAGAACCAGTGAGAGAGTGAACTAGGACCAGAGAACCAGTGAGAGAGTGAACTAGGACCAGGAGAACCAGTGAGAGGGTGAACTAGGACAAGGAGAACCAGTGAGAAGGTGAACTAGGACCAGGAGAACCAGTGAGAGAGTGAACTAGGACCAGGAGAACCAGTGAGAGGGTGAACCAGGACAAGGAGAACCAGTGAGAGGGTGAACTAGGACCAGGAGAACCAGTGAGAGAGTGAACTAGGACCAGGAGAACCAGTGAGAGAGTGAACTAGGACCAGAGAACCAGTGAGAGAGTGTGGCCAGGACCAGGAGAACCAGTGAGAGGGTGTACCAGGACCAGGAGAACCAGTGAGAGGGTGAACCAGGACTAGGAGAACCAGTGAGAGGGTGAACTAAGACCAGGAGAACCAGTGACGGGTGAACTAGGACCAGGAGAACCAGTGAGAAAGTGTGCCAGGACCAGGAGAACCAGTGACAGGGTGAACTAGGACCAGGAGAACCAGTGAGAGAGTGTACCAGGACCAGGATAACCAGTGAGAGGGTGAACTAGGACCAGGAGAACCAGTGAGAGAGTGTACCAGGACCAGGATAACCAGTGAGAGGGTGAACTAGGACCAGGAGAACCAGTGAGAGGGTGAACTAGGACCAGGATAACCAGTGAGAGGGTGTACCCAGGACCAGGAGAACCAGTGTGAGGGTGAACCAGGACCAGGAGAACCAGTGAGAGGGAGTACCAGGACCTGGACTGTGAGGCAACACTGACATTTCCCGACTGTGGGACCAGTAAAGGGTGGTTCTGGTACCTGGTCTCCACACAGTGTCCCGCACTCGCCGCACCACGGCCTCCTCTTGGCAGGTGTATCTCTGCACCGACATCACCAGCAGAACAGCATGAGGTCCTGGAGCACACTGCAGCAGAGCACTGAGCCACTCACACCTCTGAGCCCGACCCGAGGCCCCCTGCAGAGGGGTACCGACCAGACCAGGGGAGTCCACCACCTACCAGAGAGACCAGAGAGAGACCAGAGAGAGACCAGAGAGGGATCAGAGAGAGACCAGAGAGAGACCAGAGAGATCAGAGAGACCAGAAGGGAGACCAGAGAGACCAGAAGGGAGACCAGAGAGAGACCAGAGAGAGACCAGAAGGGAGACCAGAGAGAGACCAGAGACAGACCAGAGACAGACCAGAGAGACCAGAAGGAGTCCAGAGAGACCAGAAGGGAGACCAGAGAGACCAGAAGGGAGTCCAGAGAGACCAGAAGGGAGACCAGAGAGACCAGAAGGGAGACCATAGAGACCAGAAGGGATCAGAGAGAGAAAAACAAAATTATCTTCTTAGCCTCTTGCATTGAGCACACGATTAACTTTTGTAGGTCTGAAAGTTGGTAAATTTGCTAAGTATGTATTGTTTCTTACATTTCAATAGTTAAATCTAGTAAAACTTCTCCATGGTTTGTGTTTTAGTCATGACAAGAGCTTAAGGCTGGCTCTTGGTTAAAGAAGTAGTAGAAATATTCAGCAATATATAATATACAGCAATAGGCATGAAAAGAACTCAGTGAAGGAGAGAGGGTGTCCACACTTTTGGTCTGTACTGTATATACAGTATATATTAAAAGAAAATGATGTGAGATAAGTAGAAAGATTTGTTTGATTTTCTATATATAACACCAAGATGTCTGCCCCTGGTCTGTCCAAGTTGTTGGAGACCACTGAACTAAAGCACACCCCATCAATCAGAGTGAGTGCGTATAGGACCAGCTCTGACCGTGAGAGTCCGGGTCCCGGTCTGGGGCCTGGTCTGGGTTCTGGTCTGGGTTCTGGTGTGGCTCTGGACCTCCGAATCTCCTTGTTACTCCTGTGGCTCACACTGAACACAGACTCCCCCAGGAGGAGGTTGGCCAGACTGCTCTTCCCACAGCCCTGCTTCCCCAGCAGCAGCACCCGGAGCGACTCTGGCTCTGCACAACCAACACCTGGGATTTAAATTCACGTTCAGTACTTTACATTTTACATTCATGTCCTCAGGCTGCAGTGGACAGAAGCAACTGTGCTTTTATTACTGAATATAGTGGTACATATGGTCTCTCTCTGGTCTCTCTCTGGTCTCTCTCTGGTCTCTCTCTGGTCTCTCTCTGGTCTCTCTCTGGTCTCTCTCTGGTCTCTCTCTGGTCTCTCTCTCTAGTCTCTCTCTGGTCTCTCTCTGATCTCTCTCTGGTCTCTCTCTGGTCTCTCTCTGGTCTCTTTCTGGTCGTCTCTGGTCTCTCTCTCTTTTCTCTCTCTGGTCTCTCTCTGGTCTCTCTCTGGTCCCCTCTCTGGTCTCTTTCTGGTCGTCTCTGGTCTCTCTCTCTTTTCTCTCTCTGGTCTCTCTTTGGTCTCTCTCTGGTCTCTTCTCTGGTCTCTCTCTGGTCTCTCTCTAGTCTCTCTCTGGTCTCTCTCTTTTCTCTCTCTGGTCTCTCTCCGGTCCTTGTGTATCCGAGAACAAGGCTTTAAGGCGCTCACATCGCTTCAGAAACAGGAAGAAAAAGTATTAGTACCAGAGCCATGTCTTCACTAACAGTTTGACTAAAGTAAGTAAATAATAATACATGTATTAGTACACATATGGTTAGGATAGAGCGCTCTCACCTCCCATGGTGCTGGTCTGTCTGGACTGGTGCAGAGTCTGGCACCAGTTACTTTCACTTTCACAGAGGCGGAGTCTCAACCACAGCCGATCCCAAAACACCTGCAGAACCTGCTCGGGACAAATATCTCACCACTGAGAGAGAGACCAGAGGGAGAGACCAGAGGGAGAGGCCAGCGAGAGACCAGAGAGAGAGACCAGAGAGAGAGGCCAGAGAGAGAGACCAGAGAGAGAGACCAGAGGGAGAGACCAGAGAGAGAGACCAGAGAGAGAGACCAGAGGGAGAGACCAGAGAGAGACCAGAGAGAGACCAGAGAGAGAGGCCAGAGGGAGAGGCCAGAGAGAGACCAGATGGAGAGGCCAGAGAGAGACCAGAGAGAGAGACCAGAGAGAGACCAGAGAGAGAGGCCAGAGAGAGAGACCAGAGAGAGACCAGAGGGAGAGACCAGAGGGAGAGACCAGAGGGAGAGGCCAGAGAGAGACCAGAGAGAGACCAGAGAGAGACCAGAGAACTTAACTAAACTGTAAAGCACTTTGTGTTGATTTTTTGTATGAAAAGCGCTTTTTAAATACAATTTGATTGATTGATCTTGGAGAGACCAGGGGCAGACATCTTGGAGAGACCGGGGCAGACATCTTGGAGAGACCAGGGCAGACATGTCACTCCCGTATTCGTCCCGGAAACCGGATTCGTCCGGAAGTTCAGTTTGATCCAATGAGCATACGCAGCAGTAGATTACGTCACGGAATCTGGACGGAAGCGGAAGTAAATATAAAAAACTACCTATTCATGCCTAAACTTAACCAGCCATTCCCATAAATAACCCCAACCCAGCCTTAACCCTAACCTTAACCATCTTACTCAGACGCCTAAACTTAACCAGTCTCCATTTAAGGACATATTAAACTTTTTGACATGCGCAAACTGAACTTCCGGACGAATCCGGTTTCGGGGACGAATACGGGAGTGACATGTCTGCCCCTGGTCTCTCCAAGATGTCTGCCCCCGGTCTCTCCAAGATGTCTGC
The DNA here is from genome assembly GCA_964034765.1 of Knipowitschia caucasica. Classification (NCBI taxonomy): domain Eukaryota; kingdom Metazoa; phylum Chordata; class Actinopteri; order Gobiiformes; family Gobiidae; genus Knipowitschia; species Knipowitschia caucasica. The sequence continues at coordinate 3,921,879 of OZ035825.1, forward strand.
CCCTGGTCTCTCCAAGATCAATCAATCAAATTGTATTTAAAAAGCGCTTTTCATACAAAAAATCAACACAAAGTGCTTTACAGTTTAGTTAAGTTCTCTGGTCTCTCTCTGGTCTCTCTCTGGTCTCTCTCTGGCCTCTCTCCCTCTGGTCTCTCCCTCTGGTCTCTCCCTCTGGTCTCTCTCTGGTCTCTCTCTCTGGCCTCTCTCTCTGGTCTCTCTCTGGTCTCTCTCTCTGGTCTCTCTCTGGCCTCTCCATCTGGTCTCTCTCTGGCCTCTCCCTCTGGCCTCTCTCTCTGGTCTCTCTCTGGTCTCTCTCTGGTCTCTCCCTCTGGTCTCTCTCTCTGGTCTCTCTCTCTGGTCTCTCCCTCTGGTCTCTCTCTCTGGTCTCTCTCTCTGGCCTCTCTCTCTGGTCTCTCTCTCTGGTCTCTCGCTGGCCTCTCCCTCTGGTCTCTCCCTCTGGTCTCTCTCTCAGTGGTGAGATATTTGTCCGAGCAGGTTCTGCAGGTGTTTTGGGATCGGCTGTGGTTGAGACTCCGCCTCTGTGAAAGTGAAAGTAACTGGTGCCAGACTCTGCACCAGTCCAGACAGACCAGCACCATGGGAGGTGAGAGCGCTCTATCCTAACCATATGTGTACTAATACATGTATTATTATTTTACTTACTTTAGTCAAACTGTTAGTGAAGACATGGCTCTGGTACTAATACTTTTTCTTCCTGTTTCTGAAGCGATGTGAGCGCCTTAAAGCCTTGTTCTCGATACACAAGACCGGAGAGAGACCAGAGAGAGAAAAGAGAGAGACCAGAGAGAGACTAGAGAGAGACCAGAGAGAGACCAGAGAGAGACCAGAGAGAGACCAAAGAGAGACCAGAGAGAGAAAAGAGAGAGAGACCCAGAGACGACCAGAAAGAGACCAGAGAGGGACCAGAGAGAGACCAGAGAGAGACCAGAGAGAGAAAAGAGAGAGAGACCAGAGACGACCAGAAAGAGACCAGAGAGAGACCAGAGAGAGACCAGAGAGAGATCAGAGAGAGACCAGAGAGAGACTAGAGAGAGACCAGAGAGAGACCAGAGAGAGACCAGAGAGAGACCAGAGAGAGACCAGAGAGAGACCAGAGAGAGACCAGAGAGAGACCAGAGAGAGACCATATGTACCACTATATTCAGTAATAAAAGCACAGTTGCTTCTGTCCACTGCAGCCTGAGGACATGAATGTAAAATGTAAAGTACTGAACGTGAATTTAAATCCCAGGTGTTGGTTGTGCAGAGCCAGAGTCGCTCCCGGGTGCTGCTGCTGGGGAAGCAGGGCTGTGGGAAGAGCAGTCTGGCCAACCTCCTCCTGGGGGAGTCTGTGTTCAGTGTGAGCCACAGGAGTAACAAGGAGATTCGGAGGTCCCAGAGCCACACCAGAACCCAGACCAGAACCCAGACCAGGCCCCAGACCGGACCCGGACTCTCACGGTCAGAGCTGGTCCTATACGCACTCACTCTGATTGATGGGGTGTGCTTTAGTTCAGTGGTCTCCAACAACTTGGACAGACCAGGGGCAGACATCTTGGTGTTATATATAGAAAATCAAACAAATCTTTCTACTTATCTCACATCATTTTCTTTTAATATATACTGTATATACAGTACAGACCAAAAGTGTGGACACCCCTCTCTCCTTCACTGAGTTCTTTTCATGCCTATTGCTGTATATTATATATTGCTGAATATTTCTACTACTTCTTTAACCAAGAGCCAGCCTTAAGCTCTTGTCATGACTAAAACACAAACCATGGAGAAGTTTTACTAGATTTAACTATTGAAATGTAAGAAACAATACATACTTAGCAAATTTACCAACTTTCAGACCTACAAAAGTTAATCGTGTGCTCAATGCAAGAGGCTAAGAAGATAATTTTGTTTTTCTCTCTCTGATCCCCTTCTGGTCTCTATGGTCTCCCTTCTGGTCTCTCTGGTCTCCCTTCTGGTCTCTCTGGACTCCCTTCTGGTCTCTCTGGTCTCCCTTCTGGTCTCTCTGGACTCCCTTCTGGTCTCTCTGGTCTGTCTCTGGTCTGTCTCTGGTCTCTCTCTGGTCTCCCTTCTGGTCTCTCTCTGGTCTCTCTCTGGTCTCCCTTCTGGTCTCTCTGGTCCTCCCTTCTGG
>OZ035825.1:3929027-4046527 GCA_964034765.1 Knipowitschia caucasica
ACCAGTGAGAGGGTGAACCAGGACAAGGAGAACCAGTGAGAGGGTGAACTAGGACCAGGAGAACCAGTGAGAGAGTGAACTAGGACCAGGAGAACCAGTGAGAGAGTGAACTAGGACCAGGAGAACCAGTGAGAGAGTGTGCCAGGACCAGGAGAACCAGTGAGAGGGTGTACCAGGACCAGGAGAACCAGTGAGAGGGTGAACCAGGACTAGGAGAACCAGTGAGAGGGTGAACTAAGACCAGGAGAACCAGTGACGGGTGAACTAGGACCAGGAGAAACCAGTGAGAAAGTGTGCCAGGACCAGGAGAACCAGTGACAGGGTGAACTAGGACCAGGAGAACCAGTGAGAGAGTGTACCAGGACCAGGATAACCAGTGAGAGGGTGAACTAGGACCAGGAGAACCAGTGAGAGAGTGTACCAGGACCAGGATAACCAGTGAGAGGGTGAACTAGGACCAGGAGAACCAGTGAGAGGGTGAACTAGGACCAGGATAACCAGTGAGAGGGTGTACCCAGGACCAGGAGAACCAGTGTGAGGGTGAACCAGGACCAGGAGAACCAGTGAGAGGGAGTACCAGGACCTGGACTGTGAGGCAACACTGACATTTCCCGACTGTGGGACCAGTAAAGGGTGGTTCTGGTACCTGGTCTCCACACAGTGTCCGCACTCGCCGCACCACGGCCTCCTCTTGGCAGGTGTATCTCTGCACCGACATCACCAGCAGAACAGCATGAGGTCCTGGAGCACACTGCAGCAGAGCACTGAGCCACTCACACCTCTGAGCCCGACCCGAGGCCCCCTGCAGAGGGTACCGACCAGACCAGGGGAGTCCACCACCTACCAGAGAGACCAGAGAGAGACCAGAGAGAGACCAGAGAGGGATCAGAGAGAGACCAGAGAGAGACCAGAGAGATCAGAGAGACCAGAAGGGAGACCAGAGAGACCAGAAGGGAGACCAGAGAGAGACCAGAGAGAGACCAGAAGGGAGACCAGAGAGAGACCAGAGACAGACCAGAGACAGACCAGAGAGACCAGAAGGGAGTCCAGAGAGACCAGAAGGGAGACCAGAGAGACCAGAAGGGAGTCCAGAGAGACCAGAAGGGAGACCAGAGAGACCAGAAGGGAGACCATAGAGACCAGAAGGGATCAGAGAGAGAAAAACAAAATTATCTTCTTAGCCTCTTGCATTGAGCACACGATTAACTTTTGTAGGTCTGAAAGTTGGTAAATTTGCTAAGTATGTATTGTTTCTTACATTTCAATAGTTAAATCTAGTAAAACTTCTCCATGGTTTGTGTTTTAGTCATGACAAGAGCTTAAGGCTGGCTCTTGGTTAAAGAAGTAGTAGAAATATTCAGCAATATATAATATACAGCAATAGGCATGAAAAGAACTCAGTGAAGGAGAGAGGGTGTCCACACTTTTGGTCTGTACTGTATATACAGTATATATTAAAAGAAAATGATGTGAGATAAGTAGAAAGATTTGTTTGATTTTCTATATATAACACCAAGATGTCTGCCCCTGGTCTGTCCAAGTTGTTGGAGACCACTGAACTAAAGCACACCCCATCAATCAGAGTGAGTGCGTATAGGACCAGCTCTGACCGTGAGAGTCCGGGTCCCGGTCTGGGGCCTGGTCTGGGTTCTGGTCTGGGTTCTGGTGTGGCTCTGGACCTCCGAATCTCCTTGTTACTCCTGTGGCTCACACTGAACACAGACTCCCCCAGGAGGAGGTTGGCCAGACTGCTCTTCCCACAGCCCTGCTTCCCCAGCAGCAGCACCCGGAGCGACTCTGGCTCTGCACAACCAACACCTGGATTTAAATTCACGTTCAGTACTTTACATTTTACATTCATGTCCTCAGGCTGCAGTGGACAGAAGCAACTGTGCTTTTATTACTGAATATAGTGGTACATATGGTCTCTCTCTGGTCTCTCTCTGGTCTCTCTCTGGTCTCTCTCTGGTCCTCTCTCTGGTCTCTCTCTGGTCTCTCTCTGGTCTCTCTCTGGTCTCTCTCTAGTCTCTCTCTGGTCTCTCTCTGATCTCTCTCTGGTCTCTCTCTGGTCCCTCTCTCTGGTCTCTTTCTGGTCGTCTCTGGTCTCTCTCTCTTTTCTCTCTCTGGTCTCTCTCTGGTCTCTCTCTGGTCCCTCTCTGGTCTCTTTCTGGTCGTCTCTGGTCTCTCTCTCTTTTCTCTCTCTGGTCTCTCTTTGGTCTCTCTCTGGTCTCTCTCTGGTCTCTCTCTGGTCTCTCTCTAGTCTCTCTCTGGTCTCTCTCTTTTCTCTCTCTGGTCTCTCTCCGGTCTTGTGTATCCGAGAACAAGGCTTTAAGGCGCTCACATCGCTTCAGAAACAGGAAGAAAAAGTATTAGTACCAGAGCCATGTCTTCACTAACAGTTTGACTAAAGTAAGTAAATAATAATACATGTATTAGTACACATATGGTTAGGAATAGAGCGCTCTCACCTCCCATGGTGCTGGTCTGTCTGGACTGGTGCAGAGTCTGGCAACCAGTTACTTTCACTTTCACAGAGGCGGAGTCTCAACCACAGCCGATCCCAAAACACCTGCAGAACCTGCTCGGACAAATATCTCACCACTGAGAGAGAGACCAGAGGGAGAGACCAGAGGGAGAGGCCAGCGAGAGACCAGAGAGAGAGACCAGAGAGAGAGGCCAGAGAGAGAGACCAGAGAGAGAGACCAGAGGGAGAGACCAGAGAGAGAGACCAGAGAGAGAGACCAGAGGGAGAGACCAGAGAGAGACCAGAGAGAGACCAGAGAGAGAGGCCAGAGGGAGAGGCCAGAGAGAGACCCAGATGGAGAGGCCAGAGAGAGACCAGAGAGAGAGACCAGAGAGAGACCAGAGAGAGAGGCCAGAGAGAGAGACCAGAGAGAGACCAGAGGGAGAGACCAGAGGGAGAGACCAGAGGGAGAGGCCAGAGAGAGACCAGAGAGAGACCAGAGAGAGACCAGAGAACTTAACTAAACTGTAAAGCACTTTGTGTTGATTTTTTGTATGAAAAGCGCTTTTTAAATACAATTTGATTGATTGATCTTGGAGAGACCAGGGGCAGACATCTTGGAGAGACCGGGGGCAGACATCTTGGAGAGACCAGGGGCAGACATGTCACTCCCGTATTCGTCCCGGAAACCGGATTCGTCCGGAAGTTCAGTTTTGATCCAATGAGCATACGCAGCAGTAGATTACGTCACGGAATCTGGACGGAAGCGGAAGTAAATATAAAAAACTACCTATTCATGCCTAAACTTAACCAGCCATTCCCATAAAATAACCCCAACCCAGCCTTAACCCTAACCTTAACCATCTTACTCAGACGCCTAAACTTAACCAGTCTCCATTAAGGACATATTAAACTTTTTGACATGCGCAAACTGAACTTCCGGACGAATCCGGTTTCCGGACGAATACGGGAGTGACATGTCTGCCCCTGGTCTCTCCAAGATGTCTGCCCCCGGTCTCTCCAAGATGTCTGCCCCTGGTCTCTCCAAGATCAATCAATCAAATTGTATTTAAAAAGCGCTTTTCATACAAAAAATCAACACAAAGTGCTTTACAGTTTAGTTAAGTTCTCTGGTCTCTCTCTGGTCTCTCTCTGGTCTCTCTCTGGCCTCTCCCTCTGGTCCTCTCCCTCTGGTCTCTCCCTCTGGTCTCTCTCTGGTCTCTCTCTCTGGCCTCTCTCTCTGGTCTCTCTCTGGTCTCTCTCTCTGGTCTCTCTCTGGCCTCTCCATCTGGTCTCTCTCTGGCCTCTCCCTCTGGCCTCTCTCTCTGGTCTCTCTCTGGTCTCTCTCTGGTCTCTCCCTCTGGTCTCTCTCTCTGTCTCTCTCTCTGGTCTCTCCCTCTGGTCTCTCTCTCTGGTCTCTCTCTCTGGCCTCTCTCTCTGGTCTCTCTCTCTGGTCTCTCGCTGGCCCTCTCCCTCTGGTCTCTCCCTCTGGTCTCTCTCTCAGTGGTGAGATATTTGTCCGAGCAGGTTCTGCAGGTGTTTTGGGATCGGCTGTGGTTGAGACTCCGCCTCTGTGAAAGTGAAAGTAACTGGTGCCAGACTCTGCACCAGTCCAGACAAGACCAGCACCATGGGAGGTGAGAGCGCTCTATCCTAACCATATGTGTACTAATACATGTATTATTATTTACTTACTTTAGTCAAACTGTTAGTGAAGACATGGCTCTGGTACTAATACTTTTTCTTCCTGTTTCTGAAGCGATGTGAGCGCCTTAAAGCCTTGTTCTCGGATACACAAGACCGGAGAGAGACCAGAGAGAGAAAAGAGAGAGACCAGAGAGAGACTAGAGAGAGACCAGAGAGAGACCAGAGAGAGACCAGAGAGAGACCAAAGAGAGACCAGAGAGAGAAAAGAGAGAGAGACCAGAGACGACCAGAAAGAGACCAGAGAGGGACCAGAGAGAGACCAGAGAGAGACCAGAGAGAGAAAAGAGAGAGAGACCAGAGACGACCAGAAAGAGACCAGAGAGAGACCAGAGAGAGACCAGAAGATGAGACCCCCCTCGGCAGTGTACTCACTTCCTGTGCCAGACCCTCAGAATGCACCAACATCATTCTGCATTTTAACAGCAGCTGTGAAAACGGAAACTGAACCTAGAGCTTCGCGTGGTCTCGTTTGGACGAACGAAGGAGTAGAATTATCCTCTGTGCCGCGCTGAAAGCCCACGAAGCTAGTTAGTGCGACCGCCGCCATTGTTGTTGTATGTTTGTTCTCCGCTACTGCGCATGTCCAAATTTACGTGCGGGGGTCAGAGCAGAGGGGGATTTCACACCTTTCCCCTCTCGCGGGTGTGAAAGAGCTCCCTGCTGTGCAGCGTTTCTGAGTTGTCCCACTCTGCAGGCTGGATCTGAACACTTACGTTTTCACCCCCCTGGAACACAGTCTTCGTATGAACGGTTGGTAGCAACCGACATCCAACTATACCGTTTTACTGCCACATTGTCTCCGTGTAAACTCAGCCTGAGAGCTCAGACCACAGGAGCCCAGAAACGCCCACCCAGGCACAGATCAAAGAGCAAAGGAAAATGCCACCTCCTTGCCCCTCCCCACGCCACTCCAGAACTGAGTGGGTGTGAGAGAGAGCGGGGCAGAGAGAGGTGTCTGGAGACGTGATGGTGGAGCATCAGGGAGAGACCTGGAGGAGAGTTGAGAGTGTGTCCAGTTGGTTTACATCACCACAGTGTGACCTTTGACACCTACAGGTGGTTCCAGGAGTCTGGAGACACAACCCCAAAACACACATCCACACACACACACACACACACATCTACACACTCACACATTCACATTTACACATAGATACATGAAAAAGCAGAATATGAGAAAAAAAGCGTTAAAAGTTTACTCCAATGTAAACAAATATTTAATTGTCTATCACTTGAATCTTTATTTGAATCAGTATTTTTTGAGACCAGAAATTTTCATTTGAATTCTATATAGTCATGGACTTAATTGGCCTGTCTTGACATTTGTTGTTTTGAAGTAACAAGTAATTACATTGATTAGGATAAGATCTGATAAAAACACAAATTAGAGAAGTAAACTGCGCTTTTGTCTGAGGGACATTAGCAACAGCATGAATAGAAATTGTCTTTAAAGTAGAATCAAAATGACTTAACCATAGAGAGTAACTACTGCATAACAAGCTGTGTACAGGAACTGTGACACTGCACCATTGACCAGAAGTGCATCGCAAAGAGCGACCCAAGTGACCTGATGCATCTGGAGAGACCAAAACCATGGCTTGGACCCTACTGATGTCCAAGATGACATCTCTCTATGACCTGACCTGATGACGACTGAGACTCACCCTCAGGGGACCCTGAGGACCCTGAGGACCCTGAGGACCTGAGGATCTGAAGACCTTGGAGAGAAAAACTGGGGAGTGATGTTTATATTTTTAAAATCATACATTGATGAGTGCTAAATGAGACAGATTCTCATGATTCTTTCTTTTGTTTGTGTTTGTCTCTAGCTTCTGGACATCTGATGATCTATTGGACACAGACATTTGCAGAACAAGAACCAGCCAATGAAAAACCATCTATTGCCGATGCTATTGCTACAACCAGAACCACAACTGTGACCAAATGCAACAAATGTAAAGTATTCAGACATCTGACAGACAAAAACTTTGACTTTTTAGTCTGGGAGACTGAGCAACTGTTAAAATGTTTTAAAATGATAAAGTATGAGTATTGTAGCGTTTTAGTAGATGTTAAATAGTAGTAAAAAAGTAAAATTTGACTTCCTTTGTTTTTCATAAACACATTTCCACGTAAGAGTTAAACTCATAACTATACAATGTTATCCTTCTGATAGAGCAGCTAAAATATTAGAATCAGAGTTATTTTAGAGACATTGAAAGTGACAGAAGTCACAAATTATAAATATGCCTTGGCTCAAGCTGCAACCGAGCTTTAGAGTCACAATAGAGTAAAAATAGAAATAGATAAATGCATCAACCATAGATACTTTCAAAAATAGAGAATATTTCTAGTCAGTGCTAATATAAACGGTAAAAGGACCATTTCACAAACATTTACTTCAAAAGTAGATCAAGTTAATTACAGTTTTATGCACAGTTTTATTAGATACTGTCAAATTCACTTGTGTTCAAACATGAGTGAATGTTGACAATGCAAAAAGTCCATGAGTGTAGTCTAGATTAAAGCCTAGATTAATGAGATGGATTAGAACCAAGAGAGATTCAAAAGCATTTTAATAATAATAATAATAATTTGATTATTATTTGGGTATAGCCCAAAAACACAATAGTAGATATTTAGATATTGAGAAGTTTCCAGCACAAACACCATTGTAGAATAACTGACCCCAAACCTGCTAAAATAGATTAGCTCTTGTAAGGATAATACCAATTTGATTAATGATGTACATTCATCCCAAACTGCCTGAGAGAAGGAAGTGACATCACTTCCTGGTTCAACAAATGTATTTGGAAAACTGACCGCCATAATAATGTTCATATTAACCATTTGTCTTTCTGTGTTCACAGTTTTATTCCTGAGAATCTAGAATAGACAGAGAGCAAAATCCCCACAATAATCCACTGATAATGAAAGTAAACCACAGAGAGATTTATTAGATTAAAATATATGTTTAAGAATATGGCTCAATAAAAGCAAATATGCAAACATATTTGTAAATAGATTAGAATAGTTTTAAACTATCGTGAATAGTAAAAGTAAAGTACACAGTCTAAGATTGAAAAGTGAAAATAATACAGTGAAATAAGTGAAGTGTAAACAATTATCATTAGAATAAAAGTATAAAGTAAGAAAAGTTAAATAAGCTTCTAAACTGAGACTCAGCTCGTTTTTGTCTGTGTTTTGACTGAAGCTGCGGAGTTCTACTGTGTCCAATAGGGTTTGTTTTTGTTTTTTATTTGTTTTTGTTTACATTTTTTTTGTTTTTTGTTTATTTATTTACTTTTTTTATTTATTTTTTTCCCCAGGATAGAGGATAAAATCCACTGATATTGATTTGATGATAATGAATTTAATGCATACATTTTTTTTTTTTAGATTATTATTATTATTTTTTTCCACTTTATTGATTGATCAAATTGAGTGATCACATGTGATTATGTGATCAAAGGGGTGATGTTAGTATTAGATAGCAATATGGCCTACGTGCAGGACTGTACAAGGACTCTGATTATTTTGACTATGATGTGACTGTCTCTGTGTGACACGTCTTTCGATGTGTGACGTGACAATGACTATATAAACTGTGTACTGCCTTTATTCTGTCTGAGAGAAAGAAACAAAGTAAACCACTGGAACTTGAGAGAAACTTAAATAAACTTCCAGAGTTTGGCGCACCACGATCCGTCTCTGTCTGCTTCATCCCTGACAGATTCACAGGTGAATAAAAGAGGTTTAAAGTCTGTTCTTCATCTGTGTCTCTGCTGCGTCTCTTTACAGCTGCACTCTCTCAGGGGGCGGGGCCTCACACATACAGTGTATGTGTGAGGCCCATGCAAGGGGTCATTAGGGCCTGTCAGCGGCCGTAACACATATGTCACACTTTTTTAATCATACACTCCCAGGAAGCCAGGGAAAGCTTGGGCTCCAACCATGGATCTATTATAATAACTGGATAGGGTATTACTAGCTTGTAGCTGAATAACTCATGTGCTCAGGGGATTCTCGCAGTACTGCAGACTGAACCAGACTAAATTCACGAGGGCTACCCAGACATTTTCCCCATAGAACTCAATGCATATTAAAACAGCTCAACCTCAGCTGACAGAGAACCTACAGCTTTAATAAAGATCGGATTTTGTGGGGATTTTAGTGTCCCTTGTCATCCTGAACTTTTTTTCTTCTTAAATCCTTCGGTTTTGTTTAAATCCACACTTTAGTGCCACAAACTCTGCTCCTCTGGCTCTCGCTCTAACTCCCGCTCTGATGAACTGCTCTGATTGGTCAGAGCGCGGCCGAGCCCCTCTGTGCACGTGCGTGAGACCCGGTGTGAGACCCACACACGCGTGTTTAGCGCAACGCATTATGGGAGATTATCCACTGCGCAGAACCGGGAGGACCAGACGATGCCCAAATACAGGAGAGTTTCCCATAGATCTTTGCGAGTTTCAGGCGACTTCCGCTAATCTTTCAACCTCCTTGCCGTCACAAAGCGCCACTGAGCACAACCATTCATTTAAATAGGGCGCCATCTTGGATCGCCGGGGCTTGGCTCCAACACTGAGGAAGCACAATATTTGGAGACGAGAACAGAGAAAGATATGTACAATGTGTGCGTCCCTATTCTCTACAGTACACACACACACACACACACACACACACACACAGATCTAGTTGGTAAAGTCCATTTCAGACCAAGCATGTCCCAGATCCTACAGCAGTGTCCTCGTTGAGCAGCTGACAGCAGTTATTCTTCCATCACAGGTTTATGATGGTTCTTTGGCTCTCACTGTCGCTCCAACGCTGCTGAGTTTGCAGATAAGAAACGTCGTCACAAATGTGTAACTGATGCTTTCAGATGTTCATCAGGACCAGAACAGGACAGGACTCAGGAGTGATGTCTCTGTTGTTGAACGAGGCCTTCTCTAAATACATTCAATCAGGGTTTCCAGGTCCAAGAAAAAATTCCAGCCCAATGACCTCTCAAAACTCGACCAAAAAGTATGAAAACTAGCCCAATAATTAATTTCAGTTCAATTTAAATTTATTTATCAAATAAACATTCTGTTTGCCAAACAACATTGGCTGGTTTATTCTCCTTTCATCAGCTGCTGTATTGACACACAAAGACATAGGTGTCAGTCAAAAGTTTGTTTAAAAGAGTGTGTGTTTCATTACCTAGTACCTACCTAGATTAGTTAATTATCTTACATTTTCACTCTTCCTCTTATCCAGTTCTGCTGCAGCTCTGTTGATAGACAAGCGTCCAGTTAAGAAACTGTAAAAATAATAAATATTTTTTATTTATCTTTTCTTACCCATATTAGTTAATTATCTTGTATCTTCATTCCTTCTCTTGTAGTTATGCTTCTGCTGTTGACACAAACATCAGATAAACATACTGTAAAGTTAGATTTTATATTTCTACACATCTTACCTCATCTTGCTTTAGTCTGTTGTTTTCTTTGAATATTTCAACATTCTCTTCTTCTGATTGAACCTAACTGAACTTAAAAATACTTTGAACTATATACAACTTTTCTCCCTCTATTCTACTGTTTCAGCTCCCTCCCCACTCTTCTCAGCTTGTGCTGAATACATTTCAGAAGTAAACAGTGACAGCATTCGGGGAGAAGATTTAAATTGGTGGCAGCAGATTTTCAATCTTTGCATGTGTGCTCGTATCCTCATTATGTTAAGCAAAGAGCTTTGCTCTAACCTGTTCCGTAGTTTATTCTTTATTAGTGACATTTGAGAAAATGCACGCTCAACAGCTGCATTACTAAATGGCAAAGCAAGAAGGCTTAGTGCAAAGGTGCTGAGGTCATGAAAGCTTCTTTCACCACTTGTGTCTCTGTATGTGTGCACTTCCACCCAGAAATCCTCTGTCTTGCTGTCCTCTCTGTTGTTCCATTCTAGAGAAGAAGGACTCTCCACTGTTGTTCTGCTTTAGCAACATCTCCGTTAAAAAGATGAAAGAATGGGAGTTCGTCTAGCTTGGGTTTTGTAACTGGGTTCAAAACTTGACTTGGAGACATTAACTTCAAAGCCCCCAACTGTTTTATATTTTCTGGAAGTCTCTTCTTAATCTCTTTTGCTAGCTCCAGCATGTAAGCCCTGCATCTGCATTTGGTGTCCTCTACAACTGCAGTGGTCAAGGTCTTCTTCTTGACTACTTCAGACAGAGCAAGACGAAACTGTACCCCAAAATCCACAGCATCAATGGGCAGTAGGTTGCCTTCAGTAAGATTGTAGTCCATAATGTCTTTCCAGTCAGTGAATGTTTTTGGCTTTCCTATGCGCTCAATGAGTGATCTGTAGAAGGCCAGCAGTTCAGTCAACATTTTTGCAGGATTTGGTTTTTCGAGTTGAAACATTTTGTTGAGCCTGTTCAACTCTGACACAATCGGATGAAGGAATTTCAAGTAGATCAGGTTGATGTCATCTTGGTACATTTGATACAATAATTCTGCCCCATAGCTTCTCTCACTGTCTTTTGTCAACTGAAAATGCAACTTAAGCTCAACATACTGTGTAAGGACGCGGTTCACACACTCACTAATAGCAAGCCATCTCGTGTCAGACAGTTGTAAAATCTTCAGGGGTGTTTCTCCAACATTTATAGTTTTGTAGAGCTCAACGTATTTTTGGAGACGCTGTGTGGAGTTTGAGAACCAGTTGTAGGTCTGAGAAACCATGTACTCTACATTTCTGGGGAGTGCATTAACGGCCTTTGATGCACAGAGCTGAAGGGAATGGCATACACATTTAATATACACAATTTGGGGGTTGCGCTCACGAAATTTTTGCAGCACTGAATTGTGTTGTCCACACATTGTGTTACATCCATCAGTGGCAAGACCAATACATTTGTCTATGGACAGTTTGTTGTCATCCAGAAACTTGAATATAGCGTTTGCTATGGTCATTGAATCTCCAGCTTCAATGTTAATCAGCCCCGCAAAGGTGCTTATGACTTGTGATGATCTTTTGCTGTAATATCTGATGACTAAGCAGAGTTGTTTTTTGGTTGTTACATCAGTGCTTTCATCAACAATAAGAGAGTATGTTCCACTTCCAATATCTTCTAAGAGCTCTTCATGTAATACAGGTCCAATTACTGAGTTAATAAGAGCAGTGCATTTTGTCCGATGCATGTTAATATTTTTCTTGGAAATGTCTTCTACCACGCATCCCAAATGGTCAACAGTCAAAATGCTCGAGTGACAAGCAACATGAGCGGCCAAAGTGAGCTCTGCCTCCTTCACAGCAGCATGTGTAGTTTGAACAGAACAGCCAGTGTCAAATAAAGTCCGCGCATTTGAAAAAGGAGTCGCATTTTTCTTGTGCTTAACAGTAGCAGCGTGCATTAGCAAGTCGTTGTGATGTGCTCGCATTTCACTCTTACAGAACTTGCAGAAAGCCTTTCTGTCATCATTTGGGACACTGCGTATCCACTCTTTTATGCCCCTTTCTGACTCCCATTCCTTCCTATATCGTTTTTGGTACTTCCCCCATTTACCTGACATCGCACTGTTAGCTTCTTTTTTCCGCGTGCCTAAAATGACCAAAATGACGGTCTTGATAGCTGACTGACTGGCTTCTTTGCCGCTGCACGTGCGGCCTCTGTCTTGCGTAGGGGGGCGTGCCGCGGCACCACTCAAAGGCTTGCGTGTGAGGCCCAGTCCCAATACCCACACTGCACCCTACGCCCTCCTATGAAGTGTGCATTTGTTTGAAGTGCGCGCAAGGGTTTGAGTGCGCAGGTTGCAAGCGTGCTCAAAAGGCGGAATTGGGACAGTGCACGCTGAGTGCAGGTTACGTCATCGACTCGTCCAGAGATGACATTTTCAGACCTAAACTTTATACAAATTAAAGGTAATTTTGTCTGACCCTTTGGGAAACAAATTGAATTGCTTCACACACGTTAAAATACATGTATATTAGTGGTTTTTAATTAGAGATAGCTGTATAATTTTAAGTTAAATGTGGGTAACTAACTATCTGGTCAGTTTTTATACATTCTAAGATTATTGTACTAAGTGTAAAGTTTAAATTGAATGTTAAAAAGTTATTAAATTGTTAAAACACAATGTCCGTAATTCTTCATCAGACGTTTATGCTTCTTTCCAAGTAACATAGCAAAACTTATTTACACACATACTGCATATATATTTCAAAATGTATATTTAAATGCATTTTCCCGACGTTTTGGTGTGTACCGCAAAGAATTATGGGCAATATCCTTCGCCAGAGTGCGCATAGATGCAGGCTACGGCGAAGTGTGGATCAGGGGCTCAAAGGGGGCGGGGCCAAAGACCTCCCTGGAGAATTGGGACACCCTACGCACTCGCACCCTTTATCGGGAACGCGCAAATGAGGGGCGCGAGGGTGGAAGTGCGAGTATTGGGACGGGGCCTGAGCATGGATGTATTATATTAACTGGATAGGGTATTACTAGCTTGTAGCTGAATAACTCACGTGCTCAGGGGATTCTCGCGGTACTGCAGACTGAACCAGACTAAATTCACGTGGGCTACCCAGAAATTTTCCCCATAGAACTCAATGCATATTAAAACAGCTCAACCTCAGCTGACAGAGAACCTACAGCTTTAATAAAGATCGGATTTTGTGGGGATTTTAGTGTCCCTTGTCATCCTGAACTTTTTTTCTTCTTAAATCCTTCGGTTTTGTTTAAATCCACACTTTAGTGCCACAAACTCTGCTTGTCTGGCTCTCGCTCTAACTCCCGCTCTGATGAACTGCTCTGATTGGTCAGAGCGCGGCCGAGCCCCTCTGTGCACGTGCGTGAGACCCGGTGTGAGACCCACACACGCGTGTTTGGCGCAACGCATTATGGGAGATCATCCACTGCGCAGAACCGGGAGGACCAGACGATGCCCAAATACAGGCGAGTTTCCCATAGATCTTTGCGAGTTTCAGGCAACTTCCGCTAATCTTTCAGCCCCCATGCCGTCACAAAGCGCCACTGAGCACAACCATTCATTTGAATAGGGCGCCATCTTGGATCGCCGGGGCTTGGGCCTGAGTGAGAGAGAGAGCGAGAGAGAAGGGGAGGATGGGGGTGGGGAAGGGGGGTGAGGGACAGTGCTGAGCTTTGAATGTGACGAATCTGATTGGGAAAAATAGATAAAATGACAGATAAAGTTGCGGCCGCGGACAGTTTAAAATCAGCCCAAGAAAACCGCAACCCGCAGCACAAGATTTTTTCCCGCAACGGCCAATTTAAAGTAGCCCAATTGTGCGGGAAAACCGCGGACCTGGCAACTCTGCATTCAATGGACAATTTCAGCCGAAGACACCCACTTTCAAATGTGCCTGTCACTCCCGTATTCGTCCCGGAAACCGGATTCGTCCGGAAGTTCAGTTTGATCCAATGAGCATACGCAGCAGTAGATTACGTCACGGAATCTGGACGGAAGCGGAAGTAAATATAAAAAACTACCTATTCATGCCTAAACTTAACCAGCCATTCCCATAAAATAACCCCAACCCAGCCTTAACCCTAAACTTAACCATCTTAATCAGACGCCTAAACTTAACCAGTCACCACTTAAGGACATATTAAACTTTTTGACATGCGCAAACTGAACTTCCGGACGAATCCGGTTTCCGGGACGAATCCGGGAGTGACAGTGCCTCTCAGTGTGACTGTAGTCCTGCAGCACAGCAGCAGGGGGCGCCATACTCCTTCATAAATGTGGAGCTGAGGGATTAGAATCCTGTGTGTGATGATTCCAACATGTTCATATATCAGCCTTAAAACCAGCCGCACTAGAACCACCCTTTAATGTTGCTCAAACTGTGTGTGTGCTTTTCTACAACAAACATCACAATATATGAATGATGTCACACAACAGCGGCTACACAACTGTGCACACGTTTATTCACAACTCAAACCACGTCATTTACATCGTGAAGCAAGAATAAGACTGATAAACACCAGTGATTGACAGGTCTGAATGAAACACACAACACTGAAGCCACATGACGCTCTACAAATATATATGTTGACATTGATGTGTGAGAAAGGACTCTTTCTAAGACACACACACACACACACTTTATACTAGTACTTCATGACAGTAGAATGAAGAACTTTTTCAAGATAATATTATACAATTTTGATTTCAAGATTTCAAAAGCTTTAAATGGTTTTGGTCATTTATAACAGGTTTTCTAACACTGCCTGTCTACTGTATTTTACACAGAGGTTGCTTTGAACGATAGACGTTGCTATGGTAACTCCAAAGTCCTCTGCCTGTGGCCCAGTGGCTCAGAGCCTCAGTATGTGCTGAGGAGGGCAGAGAGAGGCTGTGTTTGACAGCTCTCTCCAGATGTTTTTACTCTTTTCTTTGGCAGAAGTGTTCTTTGAGTCGTTGGTACTGATCGTGTCCAGTTGGCATTCAACAGTTGAAGACGCTCGGTAAGTGATAAAACACATATTTTGACAACAGAGGAAACTCTCCCACTACATGAATGCATTGTAGGTAACAACATTTCTGATCTTGATGAACTCGTTGTCTCGTCACGACACAGCATCAGAAATATGAATGCATCATTTATACTGCACTTATCCACTGAAGGCTGTGAAACCAAGGAGGCTCATCTGAACGCTCTGAACCAATGCAAACAGGAAACTCACTGACTTATTGTAATAGACTGTACGCATCCTTTTGTCTGAGTCTTTCCACAGTGAATTGGCCATAACCAGTGCTGATGCTGTCCATTAACACTGGAACTACTAGTTTGGTGCCTTTTATGTTGTGTTTTATGCTGGACTTGAACGGCACGAGTCATTTGTAGAGACACACACAGTAGTCGACATATTGAGTTAATTTAGGGCCACCTGTATGTGAAGTCCTGATCCCATCAGATTCCTTAAGCTAAGCAAGTCAGCACTGTGATGGGAGACCTCTGAGAACAGCAGGTGCCACAGTGAGGGGGCTGCATCTGTAAAGTGCCAAACTGTTGTATCCTAAGGTAAGACACTTAACTTACTTTGCCTTTGAGTCTACTGTGGTGGTATTCAGAGGGGCCAATGGCACGTACAGGTGGATCTCAGAAAAGTAGAATATCCTTAAAAAGTGATGTCGTTCTGTAAACTTAAAAAGTGAAATCAAAACATGATAGTCCTATTGGAATTCACTAACACAATAATGTGTTATTAACAAATAATCCACTTCATTCAAACTTGCTTCATATTTATCATTTGAAAATGTGTCATTTGTGCTTTTATATATTTATTAGTGATGGGCCAATGAAGGCCTTAACACACTGAGGCTTTCCGGGCCAGGCTGTTTCAAATGTGTGGCTGGCTCTGACCGGATTCCTCTGGGTCCAGGCCTACAGTGCGGGGTGGTTGGCCGTGCGGGTGTGGCCGAGCAGAGCCGCAGGTCTTCATACCAACTGGAGGACCCGAGCTCTGTCACAGCGAGCAGAGAGAAAGTGTGAGGAGAGCAGAAGGTGCACTGAGCTTTTAACCAAGGAAGTCCCACCCACCACAGCTGCTGAGGAATTATAAACACCACCATTGGCCCACAGCAAACACAGAAAAGACACACACCAAGAAAACCACAGCCAAACTTAAAGGGGCAGTGTAGCGACGCAGTGTACCCTGCTACAGTCCATTTCAGATCACCTACATGAACAATAAGCTAACCAGTGACATGTCTATCTCCAAACAGCTCTAACCTCCAGGCAGTGCCGGCGGAGAGCTTCACCCGGTAAAGAGGAGGAACTTCTCCGTCATCTCCTTTGTCCCGAGGAACAAAACAAAACATACAAAGTATAAAACATAACTAATTGTGACGATGCTAATTTGCTTTAACCATTTGTCTCACCATGTTACACTTTAAATGTTAATAGTCACGTGTAAATATTGTTTATTGTACAGTTACTGTGTAATATTAGTAAAGACATGTGCAAAGTGGAACAGAGAATACTATAGTCTTAGAAATGACTTTTACAGATGATTGAGGCTGAAAAAGGCACTGTCCCAGAGGCAGCTTTGATTCTAAATGATCCAGTTTGATTCTGTGTAGAAAAGCACACACACAGTTTGAGCAACATTAAAGGGTGGTTCTAGTGCGGCTGGTTTTAAGGCTGATATATGAACATGTTGGAATCATCACACACAGGATTCTAATACAGTCAAAGCTGCGCAGGTCACTTCCTCTTCACTGCTGCTGCTGCCCCTGATGCCAATCACCAATCAGTGGCTCAGGATCCTCTCTTCCCTCTGCTCCAATCAGCTGACTTTATGAAGCACAAAGATCAAAGTGTTTCCAAAGCTGCGGATCACGTCCCCTCCACAAACGAAGCTTCAGTTATGCAGATGCAGTTCTGGAGACAGCCGACAGATGGCGCCGTGTGACTGTTTCAGTGTGAGCTCTCCTGCTGTGAGCTTTCACTGTTTATTGTTAGAGCTGTTCATATAAAACACTGTTCTGTGGAGAATCATGACATACATAAAAAATGCACTTGTATTAGTGACACTAAGATGCCCACGTGACAACCATGTGTTCACTTCAATTCTCTTTAATGGTAACGCTTTATATTGAGGTGTGCTTGTTAAGTATTAATAAGGTATTAATAGGCATTAGTAACATGCTTATTTGCTTGTATGTGCTTATAAACATTAATAAGCTGCTCATTTCACGGTTCTCCAAATTATGTTGTTCTATTTATATGCCTTTAAGCATTTAATAAGTAATTAGTAAGATGCTTATTAAAGGAGAAATATGTTTATAAATATATGAATTAGCTGCTTATTAAACTATTATTGATACATAATGAAAACGTCAATGACAATTGTGTTTTAATGTAACAACCAAAATGAACAAGATTATTCAAAATAGTGAATCAACTGAAATACAACTCTAAACTTTTTTTAAACGAGGGAGATACGCTTTAACATGCACTGAAACTCAAATTTCCTTCCTTACAGAAAAAAAACCTACTTAAGTACAGTACAGGTCCTCAAAAACTAAGTATAGTCCTTGTGTACATTTACTTCATTACAAATCACTACTGCTGACTAATGATACATTTTTGAGATGTCATGAAGAATCCTTCCAAGAGACCATCGTGATGCTTTACAGAAAGCCACTCGTTCTACTCGATGATGCACAGGTGCTCAGTGAGCAAGTCTTCTGTCTGATATCCTCGGAGCCACACATGTGTATTTGGCGCAACGCATCATGGGAGATAATCCACTGCACAGAACCAGGAGGACCAGACGATGCCCAAATATGGAGGGAGGGCAAGCATGATTTGCGACTCACGGCAACTTCCGGTGACTCGCGTGGCTCAGGCGCTGTGAGTCACGGCTCAGCAGTCGAGGAGGGTCGGGCCAGCTGTGGGGGCGTTTCCGTTGGACTACAAATACGCCTTAGTGGGGGTTACTGTAAAGTTTCAACAGCCAATCACCAATCAGTATCAAAATACGCTTTCAAAATAACCAGCAACACGGAATCTTGGTTGAACCGCACGTGAAACTCACAGCGAAGGTGTCACTACGTGTGTTCTACATGTCCGTAAGTATAACTTGTTTTAAGCAATTGCATTCTTTCCTAATCCAACCATAGAACTAACGCAATGCTAACCGTAAGTAGTAATCAAAAGTATGCATTCAAAGTTGAACAATATCGGTGACAAGGCTGTTGGCTACACTTACTTAGCCATGCGGTCATTAGCGTTGGTTTGCTGCTACTAAACAATTTCACAGTTGTTTCAATCAATCAATCAATCAATCAACGTTTATTTATAGAGCGCCTTTCCTACACAAGGCAACGCAAAGCGCCTCACAACCCATATAACATCATGCATAAATCATCAAACATTAGAATTTAAGTAAACATAAAAAGACAGATTAAGAGCACAAGATATATAAAATCACACAAGTAGTTAAAAACCGTAAAAAATTAAAATCACACAAGGGATTACAGTCATAAATAATCATAAATAATCATAGCGCATTAAAAAGATTAAAGATAAAAACAAATGTAAAATCATTCACTTGTATGCACAGCTAAAAAGAACTGTTTTCAGTTCAGTTTTAAAAACTGCTAGAGTAGACGCCTGTCTCACACTCTCGGGAAGACGGTTCCAGACTCTAGCTGCATGAATCTGAAACGCAGCCTCCCCATGTCTAGTTCCGACTCTTGGCACTAACAGAAGTCCAGTCCCTGTGCTCCTCAGAGCCCGAGTTGGTTCATATGGCACCAACATGTCGCGGATGTACCCTGGTGCGAGGCCATGGAGAGACTTGTACACAAGTAAAGCTACTTTAAAATCTATTCTCTGAGCCACAGGAAGCCAGTGCAGAGACCTGAGGACCGGACTAATGTGGTCGTACTTCCTGGTTCTAGTCAGGACTCGAGCTGCAGCATTTTGGATGTACTGCAGCTGTTTTACCGCTTGTTTAGAGAGACCTGTGAACAAGCCATTGCAGTAGTCCAATCGACTGGAGACAAATGCGTGGATAAGAATCTCCAAGTCTGCTTTAGACACAATGTTTTTAATTTTAGCAATGTTTCTTAGGTGGAAGTAAGCTGATGATGTCACAGATGATATGTGGCTATTGAAATTCAAGTCTGAGTCCATTATTACTCCTAGATTTCTGACCTGAGTTGAGGGTTTCAGGGAGAGAGACTGGAGGTGGCAGATAACGCTCTCTCTTTGTTTCTGAGGTCCGAAAACAATAATTTCAGTTTTTTCTGTGTTTAGCTGGAGAAAGTTATTTTGCATCCAATCACTGATCTGTTGGATACAGTGAAGGAGCGAGTCCACTGGTCCATGTTCTCCTGCTGTCAGGGACACATAGACCTGAGTATCGTCAGCGTAATTGTGATAGGACACGTTATTACTGTGTATTAACCTACCCAGAGGCAGCATGTAAATATTAAACAGGAGAGGCCCCAGGATTGAGCCCTGTGGCACTCCGCAGGTCAGGGCCAGATGGTCTGAGACACAGTTTCCGATCTCCACAAAATACTTTCTGTCCTGTAGGTAGGATATAAACCAGCTTAGGGCTGTTCCAGAAAACACCAACCCAGTCCTCAAGTCTCTGAATGAGGATACCATGATCGACAGTGTCGAAAGCAGCACTCAAATCTAACAGGATAAGAACTGAGACTTTTCCTGCGTCAGTGTTAAGTCTGATGTCATTTGTTACCTTCACTAGAGCGGTCTCTGTGCTGTGGTGGGGTCTAAAACCAGACTGGAACATATCAAAAGAGTGATTGATTATTAAAAATTCTGTAAGTTGTTGATAGACAACTTTTTCTAGAATTTTACCCATGAAAGGCAGATTTGAAATGGGCCGATAACTTTTAAGTGCCAAGGCATCCAGACTCCTCTTTTTTAGGAGGGGTCTGATGACTGCCGTTTTCAGGGCCATTGGGAATGTTCCAGATTCAAGAGACATATTTACTATATGCGTGAGTGAAGGTAAAAGACTGCTCAGAACAGATTTAAGAAATCTAGGAGGTAATACATCCAGGCTACATGTAGAAGAACTCAGACTTGTAATTATCATTTGGACAGTTTCATTTTGTACTGGTGTAAAGTGTGTCAGCCCAAAAAGCTTCACTGGCTGTTGGATTGTAATTTCTACTGTGGAGGTGATGGCATTTTTGATGCCTTGGACTTTGTCATTAAAAAACTCTGCAAACTCATTACATTTGGTTTTGGAGGTAAGCTCTGATGGCATCTTAACAGGGGGATTTGTCAATTTATTTACCGTTGAGAACAGAACGCGTAGATTGCCACTACAACCTTCGATTGTTTCGGAAAAATAAGTTTCCCTCGTTCTACGTAGCACACTGTTGAACTTGCACAATGCATCTTTGAAGATCTCATGGTCAACTTGGAGATTTGACTTTCGCCACTTCCGCTCGGCTCTCCGGCACTCTCTCTTCTGTGCCCTGACAGAGTCTGCTTTTGTCCATGGCGCCTTTTGCTTATTTGTAACAATTTTGACCTTTACAGGAGCAATCGTGTCCAGAACATCCAAAACACTAGAGGTGACAGAGTTAAGTAATTCATCCACAGTAGAACACAACGTGTTATCAAAGTTTATCATCCCCATGAAAAGTTCACCTGTATTTTTGTTTATGTGTCTTCTTCTTCTAACAATTGAGGATTCAGCTCGTGCTTTACTATTGAGACACATATCAAAAAATACACAGAAATGATCTGACAGAGCAACATTGGCCACATTTACATTTGAGATATTAACCCCTTTAGTAATTAGCAGATCGAGAGTGTGTCCTCTGCTATGGGTGGGGCCACTCACATGCTGAGTGAGACCAAAGGTTTCCAGCACAGAGCTCAGCTCTTTCGCGTATCTATCATTAACGTTATCTACATGTATATTAAAATCACCTATGACGACTAAACTATCAAAGTCTGTGCACACAACTGAAAGCAACTCGGTGAAATGATCAGTGAAACTATGACATGACTGTGGCGGCTTGTACACAACAATAATAAGAATAGAAGATTGTTTTTGTTCTATTTTAAAAGAGACATACTCAAATGAGGAAAATTTCCCAAGAGGTACTCTATGGGAGACAATACAATCTTTAAAAACTGCTGCTGTGCCTCCTCCTCTTTTATTTTCTCGAATTTCTGATTCAAATTTGAAATTTGGTGGTGTTGTTTCTATTAAAACTGCATTTTCTGTATTATGGTCAAGCCAAGTTTCAGTCATAAACATAAAGTCAAGATCATAAGAACAGATAAAATTATTAATTAAAAAGGATTTATTGCATAGTGATCTGACATTAAGCAGAGCAAGGTTAAAAATAATGTCAGTGTCAGTGGGTTTAGTTGATTGACTACAAAGAATTGGAATTAGATTTCCTGAGTTGGACCGTCTAACTGCTGTCCTTCTGTTATATTTGTGTTTATTCAAATTAAAACACATTTCTGAGCCGGTGCGAGGAACACAAACAGTCTCTATTGGTTTAAAAAGTGAACTCTGTTTTACTTTGTTAAGTTCCAGATGCATGGCTGAGTAAGCACCGTTCAGTGGCAGGACTGGTATTACACTGCCAGACGGACAGGGGTCAGTGTTTGCACCACAGTACTCACCCGGTGCTGGAGTGGAGGAGGAAGGTGGTAGTGGGGGCCGAGAGGCCTCGGATGTAAACAGTCACGCCCCCCTCGGGGAGCACTGATTCTGTTTCTTCATCACAAATCATGTAGCGCTTGTGTAGTGTAGATACTCAAACAATAGCGCCATTCGCAAATGTTTTATTTCTTTATTTGTCAAAACAAGTAATGTAGCATGATCATAATTCATACGGTTCTTTTGTTTTAAGGATCATTTGTCAATATTTCGCAGTGGCCAAAGGCCACAAGCGGAACGATGCTCCGACCCCAAGTGCCCTCTACTGCACTGTCCCTTTTGTCCGAATTATAAGGGGATTTTGCGAGGGTGGAAGTGCATATACAAAGCCACCAGAAGACTGTGGTACGTTACGGAGGTATGATGTATTTGCTTGGTTATTACTACTTTTGAAGATGATGATGCAAAAGGTATAATATATCACATGTAGTAAATTAATATTATGTTAAGTTGATCTAGAATTATTATTTTGTCACTTTTCTTCACTAACATGAATCTGGTCAGTAAAACTATTGCTATTTAGGGCCCATTATTTGATTTAGTTTCATGTTGGCCACTAGAAAATTTTATTTATAAAGTAAAATTGCCAATAAATGTAATGAAAAGTTATTCTTAAATTTTAAAACTCTTATGTGAAAAACGTTTCTTCTGATCTCAAAATGCTTTGCATATGACATCAAATTTTCAAACTATACATGAAATGTTTTCTATATTGTTTACTAGAAGAACTATGAGTAATGAATACATATATTTTTCCTACAGACGTTGCCATTTATATGTGCAACTGGGGCTGCAGAGGTGGTTGTCACTTCCACTGCTGTTTCTGTTCAAATACATTTCCGAGGAGAAAGGCAATCCTAAAACACCTTAATACCTGCCTGTCCCAGAACCAGCCACCACTGCCCACTCTGCCCCAGAACCAGCCGCCTTTGCCACAGGACCAGCCGCCTCTGCCCCACAACCAGCTGCCTCTGCCCGCTCTGCCCCACAACCAGCTGCCTCTCCCCGCTCTGCCCCACAACCAGCTGCCTCTGCCCGCTCTGCCCCACAACCAGCTGCCTCTCCCCGCTCTGCCCCACAACCAGCTGGCTCTGCCCCACAACCAGCTGCCTCTGCCCCACAACCAGCTGCCTCTGCCCCACAACCAGCTGGCTCTGCCCGCTCTGCCCCACAACCAGCTGCCTCTGCCCGCTCTGCCCCAGAACCAGCCGCCACAACCCAGAACTCGCAATTCCACTAATTTGAAGAGGGTACAGTGCACCATTTGTAATGTTGACTTGAACATTAAGTACTTAAAACAGCATATGATGCGCCAGCACCCCATTGCTAAGGAAGATATCAGAGTTGATCGACACTTGCCAAGCCAATGTCTGGACATTAGCTTGGGCATATATGCTGTTGCAAAGTCATTCAACAGTAATAGTGCACCAATTCATGTTAAAAAACAAACCACAGGCACAAACCACCAAATCAGCTGTTCTTTAGTTGCCTGTCACCACAAAACAGAGGTAATGCATAGAAGCGGCTTTACTTCTTATGAATGTGCTCACATACAGTCTTTGAGGTATTGTCCACCACTCTTCATCTCCAATATTCAGCTTGAGAACGATGTCCTGACAAAAATAGTAGACAGTAAATGGTTTAGTGAGGACAAAAAAATGTCTTGTTTGCTGAAACAAACGGCGGCAAAAGAAAAGTGCATTCCTCTCAGTATTGATGTTAAAGTTAGAAGTTCGGCAAGGAGAAAATTTGTTTCAATCTATGAGCCACTACATTCATACAGTAATCACTTTGGCAGAATAATGGTTATGTTTGACACAGTGAGAAATACTTGGCACTGCCATTGCACAGCTAAAAAACAGACATGCATCCACAAATGCATTGCAAAATGGCACCTGTTCCAAACAATGACAGATCACTTCACAAGTAATGTTAATGATGACATTGATGAGAGTGACGTGGCTGAAGAGGACCCTGAAACTGAAAATGGTACAGAGCAGGGCCCGTACATGTATCCCCTGCAATGCGAGGACTTAAAAAGAATGGTCAAATATATTCATGCCAACAAAAAGCTTCCTGGGGAATTTCCTTCATGGTTTTCAGACTTGTCAAGTGAGGCTGAACTGCCAAGACATTTAAAGCCAAAAGAACAAACTTGCCCTGAATGTCCCTCTTTGTGACGCCATTGTCATAACAAAATCTGCAAAAATAATAACAATCAAGGGAGCCATAGAAGGTTAGTGTGATATTACATAATGTAAATGTGTTCATATATGTTTGTATTGAGGTGTGACAACATACTTCAAAAAATGCGATGTGTGTGGTTTGAGGTTACGATATCAAGAGTATGAGGATGGACTACACAATTTCAATGATCAAATCATTCTGACCATCCATTTTTGTCTGTACCTCAGAAAAACGAGGCAACAACAGGAGTACACAGAGATGGACATAACTGAGGACAGGCTGATAGATGAAATATCAAATTTGAAGGTTTAACTTTTTTGTTTATTTTATTTATGTCCATTTGTTCTTTTTCTAGGATTGAATGTAATATTTACTATGTAAATCTAATTTGCATTATAGGTTCATGCCATCCGGAAACTCTGCACTGAGTGCAAAGTAGATTCCAAAGGATCAAAAATGGAGTTGATCATGCGTTTGCAAAAGGAAATGGAGACGAGAAGCAAATATGATAAAGTATTTCAAAAAGTTTGGAGTGCATCAGGTAATTAACTTGTACACGGTACTGTGTCCTTTTTTTCTTATTCACATTGTATTTTTGCACCACAGGAGGCTGGGCAGTGATCATGTGGACAAGTGTTGTCCATAAAATTCAATATTAGGGCAAAAAGTCCACGCAACTTTACTGACTTATTGCTTTCTTGGAAACATCTACCAAACATTTGCCAATATGACTTTGCAAGGGGCCTAGCTGTACATGCCAATCTCAGAGAGCCGAGTAATGTCCCTTTCAGCCCACATGAGGGAAGACTGCTTGACCCCAGCCCTGAAAACATTGAATGGGCTTCCAGTGGGGGCACTCTGAGTTTACCCTGGCTGACTTCCAAGAAGAACCTCCCAGACCCGAATGGGCTTTGTTTAATAAACATTATTTGTGAAAGTGTTTTTTGTGTAGATACACTTTGAAAGGTGTACAATTACATTTTTGTAGTGTGTATATATGTATAGTATGTGTAATGTGAGATAAGATATTCCTTTATTCGTCGCAGTGGAGACATTTCAGTGTCATCGTTGCATATTACAGCAGAATAAAAAGGAAATAAGAGCACTCAGATTGCACACATCAAATAGTCTATTATTTAAGATAATAGACAATTGAATGAATATAAACTCTGGAGCTATATTTGCACTTGGTTCAGGAGTATTTACAGCTGTGTACATGGTTTATATAGTCATTGTTACATCACAGATACGTCACACATCCAGAGACAATCAGCATATTATAGTCATAACATGGATACACAATCAAGAGTTCTTGTAGAGTCTTGCTGTTGTCCACCTGCGTAGGCCATATAGCTATCTGATTCCCATAGAGCCAATAATTGAATCGTAGTACATATGGACTAACAGAAGATCATGGACAGTTGGTTTCATTTGGATATGGCCCAGTAATTGGCAATAAAGACTAAAAGTCTGGTTTCTTCAGTTAGCAGCACAACATGTACAGCGTTCATGAATTAATGCAACCATCTTGTTTTCACACTTAAATGTTGTAATGAATAATATCAAACTGATAGTTAAAAAATAATACAGTGGACCACTGTGCACCTGTATAGACGGTAGCTCACGAGTACCACCAGGAGGGAACATTTCTCGGTAGACTGTAAAACCCATAGATATATCTTTATTTTAAAAGAACTGTCTATCATCAAGAACAGCATTGACATCGTTCTTATTTTGTTCTTATTTTGAAAAACCGAATGAGATCGGATGTGTTCAGCAGCGAATTAAGAAGGAGGAGGCGTTTCTGTATTTGAAGAGGGTGTTCCTGTAAGCACATGAACGCCCCTTTTAAGCTGCTGGCCGGATGATATTGCAGCAGTCAGGGGCCGTGGCTCACGGTTATCAATTTTGCTTTTTAGGGGTATCTGTGGATTATTAATGACACATTGTGGATCTGGAGGCATATATTTACAAGTAATCAGTATGTTACACACTCTTCATCATCTGGTATGTGTTTATATAGCTCTCCATGTTCGTTAACCACTGACTCAGGAGCTGTGAGTCGCGGCTCAGGAGCTGTGAGTCGCGGCTCAGGAGCTGTGAGTCGCGGCTCACGGTTAAAAATACAGCATATTTTTGCTTTTTAGGAGTATCTGGGAATGATTAATGTCACATTATGGATCTGGAGGCATAGTTTACATGTAATCAGTATGTTACACACTCTTCACCATCTGGTATGTGTTTACATCGCTCTTCATTTACTGTTAACCACTGACTCAGGAGCTGTGAGTCGCGGCTCAGCAGTCAGAAGTCATGGCTCACGGTTAAAAATACCACAAATCTTTGCTTTTTAGGGGTATCTGGGAATTATTAGGGGCAACGGTGACTTAATTGGCAGAGCTTTGGTCTTTGGACCTAATGATCGTGGGGTCGTGCCCCCACAACCACCTGCTCCCACTGAAGCAAGACGCCCCATCGTGGTATCTTCTATAGTCATGGGACCTCATGAATGAGTATGAGCACAAGTATGTGGAAACGGCACAATACTAATATTGGTATTGGTGCATCCTTTGTAAAATAAACAGACTATGAAAAAAAATGTCAGTATTAGCAGCGCAGGTTTACAGTCATAGTGCAAGTAGTTGATTTGGTGATATAGGCCTAAATACAGATTATTGCAGGTTTTTGCAGGGCTTATTGCATATTCTAATGAATACAACTTTTTAGGGGTATTTATGAATTATTAATGTATCTGGATGAACATTTTCCATGTTATCAGTGCCTTATACATACTTTACCAGCAGGTATGTGTTTGTATTACTCTCCATATATTGTTAACAAGTGACTTACGAGACATTAGTCGCGACTCGTCTGACGACACCAGAGGGCGCTGTCTTAACTCATGTTGAGTCATGCACGACGTTGGACATCTTGCTTGCAATTTAAATTTCACCAAAATATGGAGGTAAGTTATTTTGTCTCGTTTTCTGTAGTCTGTCTTTTCATCATTTAGTGAACATTTTAAAGGGCATGACATTTAAACAGGAAAAAAGAAACAAAAAAAGAATACACAAAATGTGCAAATACAGAGCAGAGTGTATACTCCACAGGACAAAAGATGAGGCAAGGTATATGACACAGGTTTTGTCACATAAGAAATAAATAACCAAAAAACCACTGAGACATTATTATTTGTTATTTATTTATAATGTTCAAGGCATTTGAAAAAAATACATACAATACACAAACAAACACAATTATATAAGCCACTAGTACCAAATTGTCCTTATAATGTGGATGACAAAGTGAGCCAAGTACCCAGAGTAGATTTCTTTGTCATTGAACCAACACAACAATCTTTGCATTCCATTTTAGGGCATTGAAATCAGGGCATTTTCATTCTAAAAAAAATATTGTCAACTTTGGAGGATAGTGTGCTGAGGTGCACTTACTATTGTAAATAGAGAATTAAAGAGAAAGACCCTAATGACATAATTTTATATGATCATGTTACCTAACCCAGATGTTCAAAACACAGAATTCAAGTAACTTCTGTTGTGGTGAAATGTTTGAAGATGCTTATTTGAGCCTTTGGTGGCCCAGTGGCTGTATGACTGCTGCACGGCACCTGTACTTTCCCTCATAACTGCCTCCGTGATGATCCTGAATCAAATGTTTTAGGGTTTCCAAAAAGTGTAGATCTTTTATACCCTTTAAACATTTGTGTCCTGGAGCATTATACAGGACACAAATGCAGTGAAAATACAGGTGTCATGCTGCACCCATCAAGACATTTTTTTCTCCTTAATTCCTCTTTTCTCTCATTTCTTTTCTGTGCAAAAATGAAGTGTAGTTAACCGGTTATTCTTGAATTGCAGAACTACTGAGACGACACCTCAAGATGAGCCACACACAGAAGAGAAGGAAAACAAACTATATAAAACAAATGCACAAGATAATTCACTTTTATAGACTAATTATAAAGAATAAAGATTTGGTTTAAGTTTGATACATTTCAGTTTTGCACTTTTATGGCTGTAGCTAATACATTTGTACACATTGCACTATAACATGAACTTTTTTTTCCCCACAACAACATGAGCTGTTACTTTGTCTCCCAATACAGGAACATATATATACAACGCATTCATTAATAGCAGCAGAGTGGTGCCGCAACACATCACTGGAAGGACATGTTGAGCTACCTTCACTGCAGAGTGAGCTCTTCGCCAACCTTAAGAAATCCAGTACTGATAATGAGGAGGAAGAGGAATCCCCTTATCAATATTTACTGTTCACTTTTGAACTAAAAAGTGACTTTGAAAGTTTCATGCAAAACTGTGTGCACGTTAAGAAACTAAAAGTGTTTGCTAAGTTCCAGGTATAACAGTAATTGTAACACTGTCTTTTTTATTGGATGATACATTTTTTTTATTGTGTATATTGTTCATTAAAGTTTGAATAAGGAGTTTAAACATGTTGAAATGTATGTATTTTCCTCCGCCGTACTTTTTCTTGCAATGTGCTAATGTGTAGAATAAGCCCACACCTGTTCACTGTCACTCAAAAAGGTGTTGCTGCGGGTCCGAAGTAGTAGGGTCATTCTGCGGCCTGCAAGACAGAGGCGTGTCGTGAACTAGGCGTGTAAACTATGCCTCCAGATCCATATAGTCTCATTAGAAATTCCCAGATACCCCTAAAAAGCAAAATTGATAACCGGGCCGTGGCTCAGAGCGCCTGAGTCACGCGAGTCACCGGAATCTGCCGTGAGTCGCAAATCGTGCTTGCTCTTTCTGCAAATATGGGCGAGTTCTGCTAATCTCCCGGTCTCCGTGAAGTCCCATACGCCAGTGTTTTTCAACCACTGTGCCGCGGCACACTAGTGTGCCGTATGATATTGTCTGGTGTGCCGTGAGAAATTCGTCTACTTTGTCTAAAAATAGCTGCATTCGCTGTTGACGAGCGGTGACTTGTTTTGAACTGTGAGTAACCATGTAATACTTTTTCAAATCAGTAGATGGCAGCAGATAGCTAAGTACTTTGAAACTGAAAAATTGGATGCGACCACTGGCTGTAACAGGTCAGCATTGTGGCGAGAAAGGTAAAATTGGATGCGACCAACAAATGTGTGAGGGAGCGAGACAAGAGCTTTGTGGCGAGTGAGAAGTGAAAGTGATAGAGACGTTTTTGAAAATGAATTATGCCGTTTCTGAACAGGATTAACATCCTCCGCTCTGCCCCGGGGCAGCTGTGGCCGCGTTGTAGTGGTTTAACTATGAAATGTACAATTTTTGTACAACAGCTCTCGCGAACGCACTTCTGAACTGGGTACCGAGCGCAGACCGTAGTCGAGTGGACAGAACCACAGACATGCGGACCGGACAGAACCATGGACTCGCGTTCAGGACCTCCCGTGTCCCTCATCCAAAACTCCTGAATTTAAAGCTCGGATACCTACATTTTTCCCATGCACTAACAATGCATGTTCTCTGTGTGAGTTATTATTTGACTATTTGGGCAGAGAGTGGATTTTCTTAGTTTTTTTCCACACAGTTAGTGCCACTTTATTCCCAAACTCTTGTTAATTGTATCGAGAAATATTAAATAAAGCTTAATTTCAAGGCCTGGACTTAAGCATTTTGATGAGAATAACTGTATATTGTGAATATAGGCTACAGAGTATACTGTATACATTATAAGATAAGATATACTTTATATATCACACAGAGTATGTACAGTATATATTTTTTTACATTAGTACTGTATACATTTTTACATTTTCTCCTGGAGGTGTGCCGCAAGATTTTTTCAGTGAAAAAAGTGTGCCTTGGCTCAAAAAAGGTTGAAAAACACTGCCATACGCTACTGAGCACAAGCCATTCATTTGAATAGGGCGCCATCTTGGATCACCGGGGCTTGAAAGAAGTATTGACACAAACTTCATTTTGATATTTTTCTTCTTCAGTTAGACAGCAAAAAATAATGTCATGTTTAAAGCTGTAATTGTTTCCGTTTTAATAAATAAAAAAATCTTACATCATGGTTGTTTTTTCTGTATTATCACATATGGTCCACGCTTTAGATTAGGGTACTGCAAAATAGTGTAATAAGCAGCTTATTAACATATTTATAGGCATATTGTTAGTGGCCTATTAACATGGTATCAATAATAGTTTAATAAGCAGCTTATTCATATATTTATAAACATATTCCTCCTTTAATAAGCATCTTACTAATTACTTATTAAATGCTTAAAAGCATATAAATAGAACAACAATTTGGAGAATAGTGAAATGAGCAGCTTTTTAATGTTTATAAGCACATACAAGCAAATTGTAAGCATGTTACTAATGCCTATTAATACCTTATTAATACTTAACAAACACACCTCAATATAAAGCGTTACCTCTTTATTTACAAAACTTCAACAAGTCCCACACACACTAATGTCTAAGGTTTGGAAGTGCTTTGGAAAAGGGAACTCCCAGGAAGCTGCAGGAGCTTATAGGCGGGGCCCAAAACAACACATGTAAAACACATGTGACACTTTATACCTTTATACTTTCATAAACACATTTCTAAACATTTGACCCACTCACACATCCTCACAGTTTCAGTCTGGACTCTTCCTTTTCTGGTACTTGGTCTTACACATAGTAATGTAACTGGTGACACATGTGTATCCATAGCAACATACATGTTACATAATAAGTGACATCATTTTACAGTAATTAACCTGAAATTAACACAATATCTGCAGCGAACAATAAAATACTGAGATTAAAACCATCAATAGTTAAACGCAGGTTTGCATTCTTCATTTCTGGAGCTAAATCATTCACATAAATTGCAGATAAAGTTGGAGAGAAGACAAACAGCCTCAGATCATTCACTGCTCACAGGCGAACAGAGCCTTGTGAAGGGATTTTATACATTTATACAAATATCCAGTAATGCTACATTTAATTCACTTCTATTTCAGAAACTGTTTATCCAATCAAAGGCTTCAATCATCAAAACAAAGTAGTTTAGTTTTGCTGCAGTCTGGCTCGCACCACAGAGGACAGAACATAGATGTGCTCAATGCTCTGTTCTTCCTAAATCCATTCTGCTCATCGACCAATATCTGATGTTGTTGAATGTTTAGATCCAGAAAACAATGATTCTGCTGCACTTATCAGGCTGCTTCCTCTGCTTCAGTGGATTCTCTGCTGGAGAAGATTTGGGGATAGGCTTCATGCTCACCCTCGCCGCCCTTCTTCCCTGAACAACCGGACAAACAACTGAACTTGCATTATTGTCTGGACTAGTTTTCCTCCTTTGATCTTCCTTCATGGTCCCAAACAGACGACATATTTGTATTCATCAGTTCATTTCTTTGAATGAGGGCAGTACATATGAATGTGTCAGAAACAGCTTCAACATCAAGATGCTGGAATTAGCACAAAAGCTAAAATGCATCCTTTGTCCTAAAGCGGCAGAAGAAACACATGTTTAATATATATGCTCTGTATGTTCATGGGGAGGCTGCACCTTTTTACTTCTTTCTCCATTTAGAGCCCACCACTTGGAAACACAAATACATTTGTACAAACACATTGATATTGTAAATATACTAAAACACCATTTAGGCAACATAACATGTATAAGTCAATATTCTGTACTATAACAGAGTGGGGAATTTTTTTTTCTGAACTAAACTGCAGATCAAACCTCTGTCTCCTTCTACATCACGTCACTTTGAATCTTACAGCTAATTTCCACAGTAGGCGTTAACGGCGCATAAGCGTTTACTGTTTATGCACTGTATCCAACAGATCAGTGAGTGGATGCAAAACAACTTCCTTCAGCTAAACGCAGACAAAACTGAAATGATTGTCTTTGGTCCCCAGAAACAAAGAGAGAGTGTAATCTGTCACCTCCAGTCTCTCTCCCTAAAACCTTCAAACAAGGTCAGAAATCTAGGGGTAATACTGGACTCAGACTTAAATTTTAATAACCACATCAAATCAGTAACATCAGCAGCTTTTTACCATCTAAAAAACCAGGATCAAAAACATAGTGTCTAAAGCAGACCTGGAGATTCTTATCCATGCATTTGTCTCCAGTAGGTTAGACTACTGCAATGGCCTGCTCACAGGTCTGTCCAAACAGGCTGTAAAACAGCTGCAGTACATTCAAAATGCAGCAGCTCGAGTCCTGACTAGAACCAGGAAGTACGACCACATTAGTCCTGACTAGAACCAGGAAGTACGACCACATTAGTCCAGTTCTCAGGTCTCTGCACTGGCTTCCTGTGGCTCAGAGAATAGACTTTAAAACAGCTTTGCTTGTGTACAAGTCTCTCCATGGCCTCGCACCAAAATATATTAGTGACATGTTAGTCCCATATGAACCAGCCCGGACTCTGAGGAGCACAGGGACTGGACTCCTGTTAGTGCCCAGAGTCAGAACTAAACATGGGGAGGCTGCTTTTCAGATTCATGCTGCTAAAATCTGGAACAGTCTTCCTGAAGATGTGAGACAGGCCTCCTCTCTGACAATGTTTAAAACCAGGTTAAAGACAGTTCTGTTTAGCTGTGCATACAACTGAGGGATTTTATATTTTTATCTTTCTTTTTAATGTTCTGTGATTATTTATGATTTTAATGCTTTATTTTGTTCAGCACTTTGAATTGCCTTGTGAATGAATTGTGCTATATAAATAAACTTGCCTTGCCTTATGCGCACATACTCGGCTGTATCTACACAGGCCGTGCGCAGGTCCGTGGCTTTTGAAGCTGTCCCTGTGTAGTCTATGGAGCAGTGTAGAGGACAGTACAGAGGACTGATGTAGAGCAACACAAATCACATGCATGTGTTTGTCTTCATGGTCTCTGTGCGCTGGTCTGACCAGACACGGGACTTTATGAATGAAAAAAAACAATGTCCAGAACACTGTAAAACCTGCTGCTCCTCCGTGTGTGCATTTCCTATGTGTTTTGACTTGGAGACGCGTTGCAGCGTGCACAAAATTAGAAATCCATCCTAAATTAGGCGCAGCCTCGCGTCATATGCACATATAACACTAGTAGTGTAAATAGTAGTGTCACCATTGGTTAACATGGAAAAATGTTACGCGCGTATAACGCGTACGTACTTTAACGCCTCCTGTGTAAATTAACAGTTAGACTCGATGCAACTTTAAAGGAACCATAAGATTTTCCTTTCAGACAAAAACATGATGTATCCGAGTCTCCAGACACAAAGTAAAGATGTTCAAATCCACAATAAGTGTTTGGTCTGTAAAGCTCAGCAGCTGCAGCACAGGGTTAAGACTGAAGTGTGATCCTGTAGAGTCTGACTCTGGGTTCACATGATGCAGCCTCAGCTCTGTCTCCTTCACTTTGTTCCAGATGCTGCGTCTTCACACCTGCTTCTCACAGGTTTTATTGTGTTTATGAAGAGATGACCCATGAGTAAAAGACTTTCCACACTTTTCACAGACAAATGGTTTCTCTCCAGTGTGGATCCTCTGATGAACTTTGAGAGAACCACTGTGAGAAAAACGCCGATCACAAACGTCACAGCTGAAGGATTTTTCTCCAGTGTGGATTCTTTTGTGGCTCTTGAGATGTTCTTTTGTAGTAAAACATGTTCCACACTGATCACACTCATATGGTTTTTCTCCAGTGTGCATCCTCTGATGATTTTTGAGATGACTACTCTGAGTAAAACTCTGATCACAAACGTCGCAGCTGAAGGGTTTTTCTCCAGTGTGTATTCTGCTGTGGCTCTTGAGATCTCCTTTTGTAGTAAAACATGTTCCACACTGATCACACTCGTATGGTTTTTCTCCAGTGTGAGTTCTGCTGTGGCGCTCGAGATGTCCTTTTGTAGTAAAACATGTTCCACACTGATCACACTCGTATGGTTTTTCTCCAGTGTGGATTCTGCTGTGGACCTTGAGACCTTCTTTTGTAATAAATCCGGTTCCACACAGGTGACACTCATACGGCTTCTCTCCAGTGTGGCTCCGATGGTGACGTGTGCGATGTGCTACAGTTCTAAAAGTTTTACTGCAGAGGTCACATGCAAATGGTTTTTCTCCAGTGTGAATTCTCTCATGTCTTTTGTAGTTTGAAAACTGCGTAAACTCCTTCCCACAGTCTCCACAGACGAATGGTTTTTCTCCAGTGTGAATTCTGTAGTGACGAGTGAGGTTTGATAATTGTGTAAAAGCCTTTCCACACTGGTCACATTGGTGAGGTCTCGCTCCTGTGTGGACACGCTGATGTACTGAGAGCAGCTGTTTTCTCCTAAATGTTTTTCCACACTCGTCACACTCAAATGGTATCTCTCCAGTGTGGATCCTCTGATGATCTTTGAGATGACCACGGTGAGAAAAACTCTGACCACAAACGTTGCAGCTGAAGGGCTTTTCTCCAGTGTGGATTCTGCTGTGGATCTTGAGACTTCCTTTTGTAGTAAAACCTGTTCCACACTGATCACACTCGTATGGTTTTTCTCCAGTGTGAGTTCTGTGGTGTCTCTTTAGTGCAGAAGCAGAGATGTAGGTCTTTCCACACTGATCACAGGTGAGTCCCATTCTGTAGATGGACTTTGTAGATCTGCAAAAAACACAACAAAGACATGTCATGAATATATATGACTACAAACGTTTCTTCAGCCCAAAATATAACCCAGGTGTTTTTTTGCTACAGTGACATGTATTTGGACAAAAAAAACGCAGCTCTTTATCACATTCCTAATTTTGAAAAAGAATTGAAAAAACAAAACGGAATTAAAGTCGTGTAAACATTGATATTCGCTGTAGTGGTGTCTTTTTTCATGACTCGAGGAATAACTTTTGTAGATCACTGCGCTGCTCACCAGTGTGTGAAGCGAAATGCCTCTGGTGGAGTGTAACCCACATTAAAAATGGGTTCTGTGTAAAAATAAAACGTTTAATATATTTAATTCTCCGCGCTCCTGTTCACTATCGCGAGAACTGCCTCAGCCAATCACATTGGCCGTAGCGCGTGATACAAGCCGCTTGCGCTTCTCCCTGTCACACACAGGAGGGAGACGCAACCGGACAGCTGCACAGGAGCCCCACCATCGCTTCACATTCGTAACAACCGTTGGGCATTCATTATAAGGGGGAATTGGCCATTTTTGTGTCTGGGTAAGACACAACCCTGAATCCGATGGCGAGCTAGACCCAGAACCTGTCAACCAACATCCTCCTGCGGTCAGGGTAGGAGGCTGTCGCAGTCCGTCCACTCCCACACTCATCCACACACACCTGTCGCAATAACCGTTGGATTATCAATGCAAGGACACTCCATAACAATGAACATTTAAGCCCACATCGTTGTGGCACCCCACTACATGGTTTTGTGTGTGTGTGTGTGATTGTCACGACCTATGACCCATGGTTGGGAACCATTCTGGACATTTTAAAAGTACTGCTGCTGTATAGTTGTGTTGTTGAACTGTTGATCTGCAGAACTGTATATATATTTGCACTAAATGTTGTTTGTTTTTCACTGTAAATACATGGCACCCGCCGGTAACCAGTCCGTCTCTTGAGTGTAATATTACTTGCCTCACACCTCCCAGAGAGTCGTATCTAGTCTTCTGATCTAGTCCAACGAACCCATTTTTTCCTATACTGTCCTATCCCTGGCATAACGTTACTCTTATATGCTACAGGAGCATGGCGGAACTACAAGGGTCTGGCGTGTCTGTCCGACTGACAGCAACGAGGTGGAGGGAGCGGAGGGTTGAAAGCGCGAGTAAGGACGTAACGTATGAGGATCATGGGTGACAGCAACTGACAACTTTAACAACCAATCACATGGGTGATTTCGGATAAGAAGGGCCTCGTGACTGCACAAGTGATAGCGATGAGACTCCGGGGCCCTTCCAGCTGCTGGGCCCTATGCATACTGCGTAGTCTGCGTATAGGAAGCGCCGGCTCTACCACGGAGTCAGGGCAACAACCCTGCTTCAGGCCGGACTCAGAGGAGAGGACAGAGAGGAGGGCGGGGGGCAGAGAAAGGAGGTGATAGAGGGAGGGGTGAGAGGGAGACGAGGGAAAGAGGTGGAGAGTGGAGGCTCAGAGAGGAAGGACAGAGAGAGGAGAGAGAGGGGGAGAGAGGAGGCTCAGAGAGGAAGGACAGAGAGAGGAGGAGAGAGGGGGAGAGAGGAGGCTCAGAGAGGAAGGACAGAGAGAGGAGAGAGAGGGGGAGAGAGGAGGCTCAGAGAGGAAGGACAGAGAGAGGAGAGAGAGGGGGAGAGAGGAGGCTCAGAGAGGAAGGACAGAGAGAGGAGGAGAGAGGGAGAGTCAGAGAGCACAGAGCAGAGAGAGAGAGGGACACAGAGCAGAGAGGCACAGAGCAGAGAACACCACAGAGCAGGGAGCACAGAGCAGAGAGCACAGAGCAGAGAGCACAGAGCAGAGAACACAGAGCAGAGAGCACAGAGCAGGGAGCACAGAGCAGAGAACACAGAGCAGAGAGCACAGAGCAGAGAACACAGAGCAGAGAGCACAGAGCAGAGAGCACAGAGCAGAGAACACAGAGCAGAGAACACAGAGCAGAGAACACAGAGCAGAGAGCACAGAGCAGAGAACACAGAGCAGAGAACACAGAGCAGAGAGCAGAGAGCACAGAGCAGAGAACACAGAGCAGAGAACACAGAGCAGAGAGCACAGAGCAGAGAACACAGAGCAGAGAACACAGAGCAGCACAGAGCACAGAGCAGAGAGCACAGAGCAGAGAGCACAGAGCAGAGAGCACAGAACACAGAGCAGAGAACACAGAGCAGAGAACACAGAGCAGAGAGCACAGAGCAGAGAGCACAGAGCAGAGAGCACAGAGCAGAGAGCAGTGAACACAGAGCAGAGAACACAGCAGAGAACACAGAGCAGAGAGCACAGAGCAGAGAACACAGAGCACATAGCAGAGAGCACAGAGCAGAGAGCACAGAGCAGAGAACACAGAGCAGAGAGCACAGAGCAGAGAGCACAGAGCAGAGAGCACAGAGCAGAGAACACAGAGCAGCAGAGAGACAGAGCAGAGAAGCACAGAGCAGAGAGCAGAGAACACAGAGCAGAGACTGAAGCAAGAGTCTGCTGTGAGAGGATAACATGGTCCTCCCGGTGACAGATTAAAGCTGCTGTACCTAACTTTATAAATGCATGTTGTACGTCCTGCTGTGACAGAACTCAAAGAACATGATTTCAGTTCAACACAACATTCAGTTTCACTAAATAAAAACCAGATCTAAAATCCCTCTAAAAATGTAATGTGTGCTTTTACTGAACCCAGTGAGTCACTATTGGACTCTTTGGGCTGAGAGCTGATTGGCTGAGTGAGGGTGGTCCTCTCTTTGTCACTGTTCTGTCTGAAAAAGCTGATCTACAGATGTGACAGAGGCCAAACACACATGATGTATAATAATAATAATAATAATAATGAA
This sequence comes from Knipowitschia caucasica, assembly GCA_964034765.1. NCBI lineage: Eukaryota > Metazoa > Chordata > Actinopteri > Gobiiformes > Gobiidae > Knipowitschia > Knipowitschia caucasica. Next base: position 3,966,032 of record OZ035825.1, read on the forward strand.
TGTTATTTTTAATGCACCTTATATTTCTAGGAAACCCTGAAGATATTGATGAACAGCTGCGTTTGAGGCTAGAATTTAAAGGCGCTATACCCGCTTCTGCAATGTTTGAGTGTTTAGCACCGCCCCCCAACTCGCTCAATGGCTTCTCATTTCCCCTACGCTCTCATAACACGGAGTCACCTAGTTTTATTTGCGATCTGATACGTATGCTAACATTAGCATTAGCGCAACTTCTTGTAAGCTGTACAACAATCACTGATGAAAGGGTACAAAAGCAATGCACTGCTAACACAATATATAAGTAAAAGAATACCGCTAGTTTCGCATCCGGATGTATTAATTTAAACATTAGAATATATTCTAATATTTAATTATAATTTATTATACAGCTCCTCACAGCAGCAGCACTCCATTGACTTGAATGCAATTCTTCCGATCATTTTTTCTTGATAACAGAACTCTCTAATCAATAATGACCGCAGCCCCAATGCAGTCTCTGTTTGTAATTCAGGTGTGTAAAATACTTCCATTACTCTGCAAGTACAACAAGCTATCAGCGCCTGTCACTACATTGTGCCGTTTCTCTGCACACTTGTCTGTGTAGAGAAGCTAGCTGAGCTAGCCACGCTCAATAAACAATAAAAATCAGGGCATATTGCTGTTTAGTTTATCATTGTTTTTATAAAAGTTTTGAATTTTGCACCTGACTACCATATTTAAATCTTGTGAAAATCACAATGGGCAAAGGACTTTTATTTTGTGCAGATTTAAGCAGAACAATGTTGCCTTATTTGCCAAATGTTTAGTTGTAAAAGCTGATTAACATTGCTGTTTTGCTGTTTTAAAGACGTTACCTAGTTCATAATTTCAGTCTTGCAACCTAAATATGACCGAATGAAAGAGGTAAATTAATGTTTAAATGCCACTTTTGTAAGTACTCGGGATGATCTTTTCAGACACAGCAAGTATTTGTTTGCGCGTGTCCAATTTTTTTTTTACTTTAAAAGCGAGTTTCCAATACAGGTATTCATGCATTGGCACTTTATTTGTAGGATTGTTTACATTTCACAGCTTTACACGCTTCTTGTTTATGCTATTTCTCCCTGGTTAAGCTGTCGTTGTTTAGTTTACAGTAAAAAATAATTATAAAATTCATTTTACTGCAATTTTATTCTGTTTTATCTCTTTATTCTTTATTCATAGTTCTGAAAGATTCCTTTAAAGATCAACTAAACACCAGTGCCACAGCCCTTACACTCTTGCCTGGCACGGGAGTACTACGTCTCTGCGTGAGCACCTTAAACCATCTCTCTGCAGTACTGACTGTTTGCAAAAGATGGCGCCACACTCACTGTTTCTATAAAGTTGATCTTTCAACTAATTTGCACAAAGATGTAAAAAAGAAAAAAACATTTATCCAGTTTATCAACTTAAATAAGCCTTGTTCGGGATTTTTAACTACTTCAGAAGCCCTAAGGATTTTCATGGTGAAAACATTATTGGAAATCTCCTTGTGAAATTTGCTAGAGTATGTAACGGTCAGTGTTTTGTTTTGATTGTCGACATTGAGTTCAAGAAAGGATTACAAAGACATAATAAACAGCTCCAGATATGTTTTTGATGTGGATATGAATATGTAAAATGGTTAAAATCTCTAAAAAGTCTATGTTGAATGATGAAGGCCCTTTGTTAACTATTTACTTGGAAAAAAATTGGCAAAACTAAAATATAAGTACATAAACCGATTAATCGATTAGTCGTAAAAATAATCGCCTGATTAATCGATTATCAAAATAATCGTTAGTTGCAGCCCTAATCGTGATGTAGTTTTCAGCCATATTGCCCAGCCCTACTACAGCTTGTGTGCATCTGTTTTGAGGGCACTGCGCACTTTACCGACATGAAAGCAGCAGCTGGACAGGCTAAGCTGTGGGCTGTGGAATACGCGGTGATGGGAGACCGCACACACACTTATGGGGTGCCGATTGTAAAAATTCTGTTACAATTTTTTAGCTGAACTTTTTTCAACATTTAGCTCACTTTCCTCACATTTAGCGCATTTTCCTCACATTTAAGACAGACATTCATTTAAAACAACACGTTATATGTAGTTGTCAAATACATGTTAAATATTATATATATATGTTTATATCTAAATCTAAATGTGAAATGTTATATCTAAATATTATATCTATATCTAAATGTTAAATGTTATATCTAAATATTATATCTATATCTAAATGTTAAATGTTATATCTAAATGTTATATCTATATCTAAATGTTAAATGTTATATCTAAATGTTATATCTATATCTAAATGTTATATCTATATCTAAATGTCATATCTATATCTAAATGTTATATCTAAATATATCTATATCTAAATGTTAAATGTTATATCTAAATGTTATATATATGTCTAAATGTTAAATGTTATATCTAAATGTTATATCTATATCTAAATGTTATATCTAAATGTTATATCTATATCTAAATGTTATATCTATATCTAAATGTTAAATCTAAATGTTAAATCTAAATGTTATATCTAAATGTGTCGCCAAGTGTAAAGCTAAATATATAGAAAATATTTAAATCCGCAAGGAAACCACGCCCACTGCAGTGGCTTCAAATCCAGTGGGGGGTCCGCCCCCTTTCCTGAAATGAGTTGCTCTAGTGGCAGGCCGTGGTATTGCAGCCTACGGCTCAAAAGCCCTTTTCGCCATAGACAACCATGTAAAAGGAGCAGCCTGTAAAATGGTCCACGGGGCGTCTGGAGTTTCAGATTAAGGCAAATATTTTTCTTTAAAATGACTATTTTTAGGACATGGACTTATTTTCTTCGTAAAAGAATTGTAAAGCATCAAAAAAAATCAGGACTGACACCTGAACACTGTTTCGTTGTGCACTTGTACAATGACAATAAAGCACTTACTTACTAAATAAAGATTACGTACTCACTCAAATAACGTACTCACTTACTCAAATAACATAGTAAACTTACAAAGTACATGAAATGCTGCTAAAGACAGAAACAAACTTACTTGAGGGGTTTGTTAGTTAGCATTTATCCTTGTTTTTAGTCCAGTTTTTGAAAAACCTTTTTAAAGTTTAAAAAACAACTTTTTTTTCAAACAGTTAAAAAAAAACTTTTTTAAATGATTTTTGATGCTTTACAATTCTTTTACAAAGAAAATAAGTCCATGTCCTAAAAATAGTCATTTTAAAGAAAAATAACATTTAGATTTAACATTTAGATTTAACATTTAGATATAGATATAACATTTAGATATAGATTTAACATTTAGATTTAACATTTAGATATAACATTTAGATATAGATATAACATTTAGATATAACATTTAACATTTAGATATATATATAACATTTAGATATAACATTTAACATTTAAAAATAGATATATTTAGATATAACATTTAGATATAGATATGACATTTAGATATAGATATAACATTTAGATATAACATTTAGATATAACATTTAGATATAACATTTAACATTTAGATATAATATTTAGATATAACATTTCACATTTAGATTTAGATATAAACATATATATAAAATATTTAACATGTATTTGACAACTACATATAACGTGTTGTTTTACATGAATGTCTGTCTTAAATGTGAGGAAAATGTGCTAAATGTGAGGAAAGTGAGCTAAATGTTGAAAAATGTTCAGCTAAAAAATTTTAACAGAATTTTTACAATCGGCACCCCATACACACTGTTTATGACAACACTAAAAGCAAACAAGCACTGTGTGTGTGTGTGTGTGTGTGTGTGTGTGTGTGTGTGTGTGTGTGTGTGTGTGTGTGTGTGTGTGTGTGTGTGTGTGTGTGTGTGTGTGTGTGTGTGTGTGTGTGTGTGTGTGTGTGTGTGTGTGTTACTCACTCAGAGTCCTGTGTCTCCTCCTGTGTGTCTCTGAGCTCAGACTCTTCCTCCAGTTTCACTTCTTCCATGTACATTCCTTCTGTCAATTAAGTTTTATCTTCTCTTCCACAAAGTTAGCTCTTGTTAGCTCTTCTGGCCCATGTTAGCTCCTGTTAGCCTACTGTGGCTAAACTTCCTGCTGCTATAACGTTATTAGTGTGTGTCTGAAGTCGGGTTGATCAGTTCTCGGCTCTCTCCTGTCGGCTCTCTCCTGTTAGCTCTCTCCTGTTAGCTCTCTCCTGTCAGCTCTCTCCTGTCAGCTCTCTCCTGTCAGCTCTCTCCTGTCAGCTCTCTCCTGTCAGCTCTCTCCTGTCAGCTCTCTCCTGTCAGCTCTCTCCTGTCGGCTCTCTCCTGTTAGCTCTCTCCTGTTAGCTCTCTCCTGTCGGCTCTCTCCTGTCAGCTCTCTCCTGTCAGCTCTCTCCTGTCAGCTCTCTCCTGTCAGCTCTCTCCTGTCGGCTCTCTCCTGTCAGCTCTCTCCTGTCAGCTCTCTCCTGTCAGCTCTCTCCTGTCAGCTCTCTCCTGTCAGCTCTCTCCTGTCAGCTCTCTCCTGTCAGCTCTCTCCTGTCAGCTCTCTCCTGTCAGCTCTCTCCTGTCAGCTCTCTCCTGTCAGCTCTCTCCTGTCGGCTCTCTCCTGTTAGCTCTCTCCTGTTAGCTGTGCTCTCCTGTCTGTAGCTCTCTCCTGTCAGCTCTCTCCTGTCAGCTCTCTCCTGTCAGCTCTCTCCTGTCGGCTCTCTCCTGTCAGCTCTCTCCTGTCGGCTCTCTCCTGTTAGCTCTCTCCTGTTAGCTCTCTCCTGTCGGCTCTCTCCTGTTAGCTCTCTCCTGTCAGCTCTCTCCTGTCAGCTCTCTCCTGTCAGCTCTCTCCTGTCGGCTCTCTCCTGTCAGCTCTCTCCTGTCAGCTCTCTCCTGTCAGCTCTCTCCTGTCAGCTCTCTCCTGTCAGCTCTCTCCTGTCAGCTCTCTCCTGTCAGCTCTCTCCTGTCAGCTCTCTCCTGTCAGCTCTCTCCTGTCAGCTCTCTCCTGTCGGCTCTCTCCTGTTAGCTCTCTCCTGTTAGCTCTCTCCTGTCGGCTCTCTCCTGTTAGCTCTCTCCTGTCAGCTCTCTCCTGTCAGCTCTCTCCTGTCAGCTCTCTCCTGTCGGCTCTCTCCTGTCAGCTCTCTCCTGTCAGCTCTCTCCTGTCAGCTCTCCTGTTAGCTCTCTCCTGTTAGCTCTCTCCTGTCAGCTCTCTCCTGTCAGCTCTCTCCTGTCAGCTCTCTCCTGTCAGCTCTCCTGTTAGCTCTCTCCTGTCAGCTCTCCTGTTAGCTCTCTGTTCCTGTTAGCTAGCTCTCTCCTGTCAGCTCTCTCCTGTCAGCTCTCTCCTGTCAGCTCTCCTGTTAGCTCTCCTGTTAGCTCTCCAGTTAGCTTCTTTCCTGTTAGCTCTCTCCTGGTAGCTCCTGTTGCTCTCTTCGTGCGTGTGGGTCGGGGAGAATCCTATGTTGTTTCTGGAGCTCCATGTACGTGACACGAAGAGAACCGATTCTGTGAAATCATTACCGCAGGGGCGCATGCGCACGATTGTGAGACTAGAGGGATGTTGACGCCGTGAACACTGTGGCGGCCATCTTGTGACTGTAAGAGCAGCGGCTGGCGGTGTGTTTACATGTAGAGCCCATGGATCTATGATAATAACAGCCCGAGTTTATCTTTTTCCAAGGGAAAGGGGCAGGCTTTTACTCTTTCACAAGGAACTCATATTATGAAATATATTTGTCTTTTGCAGGTACATCTGTCGTCATGAAGTCATTTGAACGCCTGGTTCTCTCCCATCTCAAGTCCTTCACCTCCCCCCTCCTGGACCCCTGCAGTTCGCCTACAGAGCCAACAGATCTGTAGACGACGCCATTAACCTGGCCCTCCACCACATCCTACAGCACCTGGACTCCCCGGGGACCTACGCCAGGGTCCTGTTCGTGGACTTCAGCTCTGCCTTCAACACAATCCTGCCATCCCTGCTCCAGGACAAGCTCTCCCAGCTCAACGTGCCCGATTCCACCTGCAGGTGGATCACTGACTTCCTGACGGACAGGAAGCAGCGAGTGCGTCTGGGGAAGAATGTCTCGGACTCTCGGATTATAAATACAGGAGCCCCACAGGGCTGTGTTCTTTCTCCCCTGCTCTTCTCCCTGTACACCAACCACTGCACCTCCAGCCACGACTCCGTGAAGCTGATCAAGTTCGCGGACGACACCACCCTCATTGGACTCATCTCCAACAACGATGAGTCCGCCTACAGGAGGGAGGTGGACCGGCTGGTGTCCTGGTGCAGTGGTAACAACCTGGAGCTGAACGCCCAGAAGACAGTGGAGATGATTGTGGACTTCAGGAAGAGCACTGTCCCCCCACCCCCACCCTCCGTGATGGAGTCCTTCCGTTTCCTGGGCACCACCATCACCCAGGGACCTCAAGTGGGAGCCGACCATCAGCTCCCTCATCAAGAAGGCCCAGCAGAGGATGTACTTCCTGCGGCAGCTCAGGAAAGCCAAGCTGCCTGCACAGATGTTGGTGCAGTTCTACACGGCCATCATCGAGTCCATCCTCACCTCCTCCATCACCTCCTCCATCACCTCCTCCATCACCTCCTCCATCACCTCCTCCATCACCGTGTGGTTCGCTGGAGCCACAGTCAGGGACAAACAGAGACTACAGCGCATTGTGCGCTCTGCAGAGGAAGTGATCGGCCGCAGTCTTCCATCGCTGCAGGACCTGTACGTCGCCCGAGCTCGAGGCCGGGCTGGTCGTATCACCGCCGACCCCTGTCACCCTGCACATGGACTATTCCAACCACTCCCCTCTCACCCTGCACATGGACTATTCCAACCACTCCCCTCAGGCAGGAGGCTGTGGTCCATCAGGACTAGAACCTCCCGCCATAAGAGCAGTTTCTTCCCCTCTGCTGTTGGACTCTTGAACACTTCTTAGCCTGTCCCCCCGCCCAAGTGCTATGAGACTTGGGTGGATCAAAATCTTAGTGGGAAAGATACATGCGACAGTAGCTCAGTTGGTAGAGCATTGGCCTTAAGGCCAGAAGGTCGTGGGTTCAATTCCCACCTCTGCACCTTCTCCACCGACTCCCACTGATGACTGCTGTCGTTGTGTCCTTGGGCAAGACACTTAACCCCACTTTGCCCAAAGCCCCCACTGAAAGATCAAGGCTATGCTCACACTCAGAGAGCAGCCGTCCTCCTGTGGACTCACCACCTGCAGAGGGTCAGTGAGGGGCTGGTGCTATGAGACTCATATGAGACCCAGAAATGGATTAAAGGGTAGAAAATGGATGGATGGATGGATGGATGGAAAGATACATGCGTACATGCACCCAGGACCTGGAGCTGCTCGCTGTGAGCATGAGACCCAGGTATCTGCCGCAGGAGTTTTCACACACCGTGGTTCTATGTGTTTACATTCCTCCGTCAGGAGACGGGGCCGCAGCATGTGAGGAGATACACAGAACTGTGACCCAGATCCAGACCCGCAGTCCCCGCGCTCTGATTCTGATCAGAGGAGACTTTAACCACGCCTCCCTCTCCGCCACTCTCCCGACGTTCAAACAGTATGTCACGTGCCCAACTCGTGGCAATAAGACTCTGGACCTACTGTATGTTAATGTGCGGGACGCATACGCCTCCTCCCCCCTCCCCCCTCTCGGACGCTCTGATCACAGCCTGGTCCGTCTGTCTCCGGTGAGAAGAAATCCAGCGCAGAAGAGGATTGTAAAAGTGTGGAGCGATGATGTGGATGAGATGCTGAGAGATTGTTTTCAAAACACTGATTGGGAAATGATCTGCAGCTCTCATGGTGAGGACATCGAGAGCCTGACACACTGCATTACAGACTATATTCTCTTCTGTGTGGATAACACTGTACCAACTAAGAAGGTGCAGTGTTTTTCTAACAACCACCCATGGATGACCCCTGAGCTTAAAGCCCTCCTGAACCTCATAAAAGGGCTTTCATCTCAGGGGACAGGGAGGAGCAGAAGAGGATCCAGCACGAGCTCCAGTGGAGGATCAGGAGGGCCAAGAAGGAATACGGGAAAAAGCTGGAGCAGAAGCTGGCACAGGGAAACGCCCGCGACATGTGGAGAGGACTAAAGAACATCTCCGGCTTTGGACAGAGTGCCAGAGGAACAGCGGATGGAGACCAGCACCGGGCGGATGAATTTAACCAGTACTTCAACCGGTTTGATTCCCCCCCCTCTCCATCTGCCCCCCTCCCGCCCCCACCTCTTCACACGTCCCCAGCCCAGTGGACACCGCCCAGTGGACACCGCCTAGTGGACACTGCCTCCGGCTGCCCCGGGCCTCATTTGGCGCTCAGCTGTCGGGTTCGTGCCGGGCTCGGGCTTCTTTTTTTAAATATATGTTTCTTTTTTATTATTATTATAATTATTTTTAAATTATTTTTATACATAATGATATATATATATTAATAACAATGTCCGTTGATTGACAACAAGTTATTAAAAAAAGTTAATATATCAATGACACCGTAACCGGCGTGTCCTACAGCAGCAGCGAGCCGTGAACGCATCATCCCCGTGTCTCCTGCTGCTGTGGTCAACAGCGAACAGGAACAATAGTAGAAATGGATCAAGTGGAGACAAAACAAATTCAAAAGTGGAGACTAAACTTGCAATTGGAAGGTGAGTGCGTACAACGGGAAATCAGATGTGTCGGGTTCTGTCGGGCTCGGGCCTGTTATACAGCGTTTATTGGTCGGGCTTATACAGGCTCGGGCCGGGTCGGGCTTCATTTTTCAGGCCCGAACAAAACTCTAGTGCAGACCAGCTCTCTGGGGTCCTCAGCTACATGTACAACCTGAGCCTCAGCCTGGAGAAGGTCCCTGTCCTGTGGAAGACCTCTTGTGTGATCCCGGTTCCAAAAACAGCACACGCCAAGGAACCGGCTCAATACAGACCAGTGGCACTGACCTCCCACCTGATGAAGACCATGGAGCGGCTCATCCTCAACCATCTCCGCTCCGTGGTCAGCCCCACCCTGGACCCGCTGCAGTTCGCCTACAGGCCCAACATCGGAGTAGAGGACGCCGTCATCTACTTCCTGCAGCGGACGCTCTCCCACCTGGAGCCCGCCGGGAGCGCTGTGAGGGTCATGTTTTTCGACTTCTCCAGTGCTTTCAACACCATCAGGCCGGCACTGCTGCGGGGGAAGATGGAGGTCGCAGGAGTGGACAGTAGCCTCACTGCATGGACCATCGACTACCTCTCAGACCGACCACAGTACGTGCGGCTGTGGGTCTCAGGTGGTAGTCTGCAGCACTGGGGCCCCTCAGGGCACTGTCCTCTCACGTTTCTCTTCACCTGCAGAAGTTCTCCGACGACTCCGCCATCGTGGGCTGTGTGTTTGAGGGGAACCAACTGGAATATCGGTCGGTTATCAAGGACTTTGTCGACTGGTGTGAGCGCAACCACTTGTGCTTGAACACCAGTAAGACCAAGGAGATAATCATCGACTTCAGGAGAAAACCACTTTCCCACACGCTGCTGAACATCCAGGGGGAGGACATTGAGCTGGTGGACAGCTTAAATTACCTGGGTGTTCACATTAACAATAAACTGGACTGGTCCCATAATACAAACGCCCTGCACAAGAAGGGCCAAAGTCGCCTCTTCCTTCGGAGGAGGCTGAGGTCCTTTGGAGGAGGCTGAGGTCCTTCTGAGGAGGCAGTGGTCCTTCTGAGGAGGCTGAGGTCCTTCGGAGTGAGCAGGCCTCTGCTCAGGACTTTTTATGACTCTGTGGTTGCTTCTGCCATATACTACTCTGCCGTGTGCTGGGCCCCGGGCAGCACAGACTGAACAAGCTGGTCAGGAGGGCCAGCTCCACTCTGGGCTGCTCCCTGGACTCTGTGGAGGAGGTGAGGGACAGGAGGCCCCTGGACTCTGTGGAGGAGGTGAGGGACAGGAGGATGCTAGCCAAAGCCACCTCCATCATGAACAATACCTCCCACTGCACAGAACTGTAGAGGAGCTGAGGAGCTCCTTCAGTGGAAGACTGAGGCACCCTCAGTGTAAGAAGGAGCGCTACCGCAGGGCCTTTATCCCCACCGCTGTCAGACTGTACAACAAGTCACTTTAAATGATCACTGTGTGACCTGCACTACTATTGACACTGTTTCCAATTGACACTTGTCACTTTTGTTGTACATAATTATTGTCACTTTGTCGTACATAATTATCCTGCATGTAACATGTTTGCACATTTCCTCCTTTTGCACAATCTGAGTGTTCTATCCATGCCAAATGTGACATGTACATTTCTCCTCTGTGAGATAAATAAAGCACATCTTATCTTATCTAATCATTCTTTCTCCTGGTAGAAACATTTGCAATAATTTAAACCTGGTAAACATCTGGAGACAAACTCATCCTGCTGAAAGAGTATTTACAAGGAGCAACAAGGACAAAACACTTATATCTGTTAAAAGACAAGGATAAAGCAGCAATAGAACCAGTTCTTACAGATCATAAAACAATTACTCTTAACATTAATTTAAGATAAGTTAATATCAGAATCAGATCAGAATCAGAATAATTTTTATTGCCACGTAAGTAACAGGAAGTCACAGACTTGGAAATTGCTTTGGCTCATATAAGAAAAACTGGGACTGATTACTGGAAACTAAACTCTAGCGTATGATCAAACACAGATAAACTTTTGATAAAGTCTCTCAAAGCCCGAGCCTTAAGAGAAACTGAAGTAAAGACTGAATTAAAGAGGGACATAAAAGGAGAGAGGCTGCTGCGGCTCAACCAACATGCAGCTAGCGCCCCCTAGTGGTGAATGACTCAGAGCTTTACAAGAGCAGATTAAAAACATGCTCAACATTTGTTATTACAACAAATCTTTCTTCCATAAGGAACAGTTTGAACAGATGTACGTCTGAGCATCGCTTTATGGAGGACAAAGTATCAAGAAACATCAGGAATAATATCCTCTTCTCAGACAAACAGGGAACTTTTCACATGTTTTCAAAGGATAGTTTCTTTCATGGATCAACAAATATTTTTTAACACATTTTATTCACATAAAAACAAAGTTTTTAGGAAAATGCAGTTAATTTTCCCGAACGCCCCAAAAGTAAAAGAAACAAGATTTTAAATGTTTCCAAGAACCATTGTCTTAAAGACTTCAACTGGTTTGAATTAAAAAGCAAACTTTAGTAATAAGAAAAACAATAACAATAATAGTAATAATAATAATAATAACGTTTATTTTGAGCAAATATGTTTACAAGAAACAACAGTAGAATATCAAAATAGTTCATAAATAACCCTGAGTCCAAGAGAAACACTTGCAGACTTTAAAGTGCATGAGTTTTTAAGGTTCTAAGTCTGACTTTTTGGACTTGGAATGACGTCCGCTCTAAAGCTAAACAATAGTTTTGATAAATCATGAGATTAGGAGAGAGTCACAGTCATAAAGTTTGGCACAGTTTACTATAAACACATTTGTACCTGTGTTTTCTGGCCTCCGTCACATCTTTAGATAAGAATCTGAATTATTTTATTGCCGTTGTAAGTAACAGGAAGTAACAAACTATGAATTGTCTTTGGCTCATGGTGCAAACAAGTTGTAAGAGTAAAAAGATATTCAAACTCTGACTCTGACTCTGTGACGTGATGAAGCTGAAGTAAAGCCTTGTTTCCTCTAATATTTTGAAAAGAATGCAGTGATCCACCGGGCCTAGCATGCTAATGTTTACATGAGTTTAATAACGGGTCATGATGAAAGTGTTTTTGTACAAATACTAATGTTTGAATATGAAATAAAAGCCAACAGCTCAAATGTTGGACTCTCTCACAGCTCAGATATGTGTGTTTGTGTGTCTACATTTATCCTAAATGTTCCCATGGTTTTAGAACGTCTTTGGGCGGCTTCCATCTCGTCACATTTCCTGTTTCAGCCAAAGCCACAGAAGTCAGATTGAAGTTATTGAACAGTGAGTGTCCTGCACAGATTTGTTACATTCCAAATGTAATATTGGAATGTACGGCACGGTGGCACGGTGGCAGAGTGGATAGCACTCTCGCCTCTCAGCAAGAAGGTCCTGGGTTCGAATCCCGGTCGGACCAGGGCCTTTCTGAGTGGAGTTTGCATGTTCTCCCCGTGTCTGCGTAGGTTTCCTCCGGGTACTCCGGTTTCCCCTACCACTAAAAATATGTCCAATAGTTCTGGCATGCGCCTCCTGTACTGGCCCCGCTCCCATCTCTGTGTGGAGTGAGAGACAAATGTCCAAAATTAACAATTGTAAACCGCTTTGAGACTCAGATCTGTAGTGAAAAGGCGGTATATAAATAAAAACGTACTTACTTACTTACTAATATTGAAGAGGAAGTTTGTGTTTTTTTGAACCAATATAGAAACAGAAGAAGACTTTTCCTCAGTTCATTCAAACATATGTTGGGATAGTTTGTGCTCTTGGACTTACAGTAATAATGTGTGTATTATTGACTTTCATCATCAGGACATCAAATGTGGAGTTTTACTGGAGACAAAGACGAGAAGTTTCTCATGAAGAATCTCAGTGTTGTGGCTGTGTTTTTGATCACAAATGTAAATGTGCTCATTCAAAGCCTGGGTTTGGTTTCTCTGAAGGAGCTGTCAGCTTTAACAGACTCTTTGAAACACTGTCAGTCAAAGAAGCACTTTGGGTTCATGAAAACATTGTGGATCAACCTCTGACCTTGTGGCTCCTTCGTTTGGGATTTTTATGGTTGAGTTAATTTATTTTTATGAATAACTTGGATTTTCATTGACTTTTCTGTGAGTCTGTTTGATCTGTACTTTATAAATAAACAAAGAATATATATATACATATTTATTGAAAGCGCTGAGCATGTTGTGCATGTGTCGTGTACCACGTGGTCACAGTCAACTGCTTCCTGCGGGAGGAGCGACCCGGAAGTAAAAACAAGAGAGTGTTTTTGTTGTTTCCCACAGCCGCATTTTCCTTCAGTCCCTCCTTGGATCTACAACAGACTCCCACAGAGACAGATGTAAGTACAAGACTTTAAACTCTTTATTGTCCACTAACAGACTGTGGCTTTGAGTCACGTGGGCCTCGGGGATTCCAGCTTTAACTTTGTTTGTGCCAAGATCTGAGTGATCCTGTGTCGGGGCTAATGCTAATGCCAATGCTAATGCTAATGCTAGTCGTTAGCCTGTCCTTTGTCCTCTCCACTTACTGTTTTCTCTCAGCTGTAGACTTAGTTCAACATTCATTCATGTGATACAGAGTTTGTAAAGGACGTGTCTGAGGTTTATCTGTGACAATGTCCCTGGTTGGACTTTTCTACACTGTCTTTAAAAACTACAGACGATACAATCATAAAAGATCCTCTCTCTCTCATGCTCTCACAGGTTAAATCTGTCTCCTCCATCATCGTTATTTAGCCTCAAACGCAGCTGTTCATCAATATCTTCAGGGTTTCCTAGAAATATAAGGTGCATTAAAAATAACATTCATTATTATTATTATTATTATACATCATGTGTGTTTGGCCTCTGTCACATCTGTAGATCAGCTTTTTCAGACAGAACAGTGACAAAGAGAGGACCACCCTCACTCAGCCAATCAGCTCTCAGCCCAAAGAGTCCAATAGTGACTCACTGGGATCTTACAAATATGCACCAGATGTTTTCTCAGAGGATGAAGACATGTGTCTGATTTTACGTTTTCACAACATGGATTATTCACGAGGAAATAAAAGTGAAGGTTCAGTAAAAGCACACATTACATTTTTAGAGGGATTTTAGATCTGGTTTTTATTTAGTGAAACTGAATGTTGTGTTGAACTGAAATCATGTTCTTTGAGTTCTGTCACAGCAGGACGTACAACATGCATTTATAAAAGTTAGGTACAGCAGCTTTAAGCCGTTCACTGCTCTGTGTTCTCTGCTCTGTGCTCTCTGCTCTGTGCTCTCTGCTCTGTGCTCTCTGCTCTGTGCTCTCTGCTCTCTGCTCTGTGTTCTCTGCTCTGTGTTCTCTGCTCTGTGCTCTCTGCTCTGTGTTCTCTGCTCTGTGCTCTGTGTTCTCTGCTCTGTGTTCTCTGCTCTGTGTTCTCTGCGCTGTGTCTCTCTGCTGTGTTCTCTGCTCTGCTCTGTGTTCAGTGCTTGTCTCTGCTCTGCTGCGTCTTCTGCTCTGTGCTCTCTGCTCTGTGCTCTCTGCTCTCTGCTCTCTCTCTGTGTCTCTCTGTGTTCTCTGCTCTGCTCTCTGCTCTGTGCTTCTGCTCTGTGCTCTCTCCTCTCTCTCTGTCCTCTGCTCTGTGCTTCTCTGCTCTGTGTTCTCTGCTCTGTGTTCTCTGCTCTGTGCTCTCTGCTCTCTCTGCTCTGTGTTCTCTCTCTGTGCCTCCTCTCTCTCTGCTCTCTGCTCTGTGCTCTCTGCTCTGTCTTCTCTGCTCTGTGCTCTCTGCTCTGTGTCTCTGCTCTGTCTTCTCTGCTCTGTGCTCTCTCTCTCTCTCTGTGCTCTCTGCTCTGTGCTCTCTGCTCTGTGCTCTCTGCTCTGTGCTCTGTGCTCTCTGCTCTCTGCTCTGTGCTCTCTGCTCTGTGCTCTCTGCTCTGTGCTCTCTGCTCTGTGCTCTCTGCTCTCTGCTCTGTGCTCTCTGCTCTGTGCTCTCTGCTCTGTGCTCTCTGCTCTGTGCTCTCTGCTCTGTGCTCTCTGTGCTCTGTGCTCTCTGCTCTGTGCTCTCTGCTCTGTGCTCTCTGCTCTGTGTTCTCTGCTCTGTGCTCTCTGCTCTGTGCTCTCTGCTCTGTGTTCTGTGCTCTTTGCTCTGTGCTCTCTGCTCTGTCCTTCTGTCTCTCTGCCTCTCTCTCTCTGCTCTGTGCTCTCTGCTCTGTGTTCCTGCTCTGTGCTCTCTGCTCTCTGCTCTCTGCTCTGTGCTCTCTGCTCTGTGTCTCTCTCTGTGCCTCTCTGTGCTCTCTGCTCTGTCTTCCTCTCTGCTCCTCTGCTCTGTGCTCTCTGTCTCTGTCTCTCTGCTCTGTCTCTCTGCTCTCTCTTCTCTCTCTGTGCTCTCTGCTCTGTGCTCCTGCTCTGTGCTCTCTGCTCTGTCTTCTCTGCTCTGTGCTCTCTGCTCTGTGCTCTCTCTCTCTGTCCTTCCTGCTCTGTGCTCTCTGCTCTGTGTCTCTCTCTGTGTTCTCTGCTCTGTGCCTCTCTCTCTCTCTCTCTGTCCTCTCTCTGCTCTGTGTCTCTCTGCTCTGTCTTCTCTCTGCTCTCTCTCTCTGCTCTGTCTTCTGCTCTGTGTCTCTGCTCTCTCTCTGCTCTGTCTCTCTCTCTCTCTCTCTGTCCTTCCTCTCTGAGCCTCCTCTCTCTCTCCTCTCTCTCTTTGTCCTTCCTCTCTGAGCCTCCTCTCTCTCCTCCTCTCTCTGTCCTTCCTCTCTGAGCCTCCTCTCTCTGTCCTTCCTCTCTGAGCCTCTCTCTCTCCTCCTCTCTCTGTCCTTCCTCTCTGAGCCTACTCTCTCTCCTCCTCTCTCTGTCCTTCCTCTCTGAGCCTCCTCTCTCTCCTCCTCTCTCTGTCCTTCCTCTCTGAGCCTCCTCTCTCTCCTCCTCTCTCCTCCTCTCTCTGTCCTTCCTCTCTGAGCCTCCTCTCTCCTCCTCTCTCTGTCCTTCCTCTCTGAGCCTCCTCTCTCCTCCTCTGTCCTTCCTCTCTGAGCCTCCTCTCTCTCCTCCTCTCTCTGTCCTTCCTCTCTGAGCCTCCTCTCTCTCCTCCTCTCTCCTCCTCTCTCTGTCCTTCCTCTCTGAACCTCCTCTCTCCTCTTCTCTCTGTCCTTCCTCTCTGAGCCTCCTCTCTCCTCCTCTCTCTGTCCCTCCTCTCTGAGCCTCCTCTCTCTCCTCCTCTCTCCTCTTCTCTCTGTCCTTCCTCTCTGAGCCTCCTCTCTCTCCTCCTCTCTCCTCCTCTCTCTGTCCTTCCTCTCTGAGCCTCCTCTCTCTCCTCCTCTCTCTGTCCTTCCTCTCTGAGCCTCTCTCTCTCCTCCTCTCTCTGTCCTTCCTCTCTGAGCCTCCTCTCTCCTCCTCTCTCTGTCCTTCCTCTCTGAGCCTCCTCTCTCTCCTCTCTCTCTGTCCTCTCTCTGTCCTTCCTCTCTGAGCCTCCTCTCTCTCCTCCTCTCTCTGTCCTTCCTCTCTGAGCCTCCACTCTCCACCTCTTTCCCTCGTCTCCCTCTCACCCCTCCCTCTATCACCTCCTTTCTCTGCCCCCCGCCCTCCTCTCTGTCCTCTCCTCTGAGTCCGGCCTGAAGCAGGGTTGTTGCCCTGACTCTGTGGTAGAGCCGGCGCTTCCTATACGCAGACTACGCAGTATGCATAGGGCCCAGCAGCTGGAAGGGCCCCGGAGTCTCATCGCTATCACTTGTGCAGTCACGAGGCCCTTCTTATCCGAAATCACCCATGTGATTGGTTGTTAAAGTTGTCAGTTGCTGTCACCCATGATCCTCATACGTTACGTCCTTACTCGCGCTTTCAACCCTCCCCTCCCTCCACCTCGTTGCTGTCAGTCGTAGCATAGCATAGCATAGTGTAGCATATAAGAGTAACGTTATGCCAGGGATAGGACAGTATAGGAAAAAATGGGTTCGTTGGACTAGATCAGAAGACTAGATACGACTCTCTGGGAGGTGTGAGGCAAGTAATATTACACTCAAGAGACAGGCTGGTTACCGGCGGGTGCCATGTATTTACAGTGAAAAACAAACAACATTTAGTGCAAATATATATACAGTTCTGCAGATCAACAGTTCAACAACACAACAATACAGCAGCAGTACTTTTAAAATGTCCAGAATGGTTCCCAACCATGGGTCACAGGTCGTGACAATCACACACACACACAAAACCATGTAGTGGGGTGCCACAACGATGTGGGCTTAAATGTTAATTGTTATGGAGTGTCCTTGCATTGATAATCCAACGGTTATTGCGACAGGTGTGTGTGGATGAGTGTGGGAGTGGACGGACTGCAACAACCTCCTACCCTGACCGCAGGAGGATGTTGGTTGACAGGTTCTGGGTCTAGCTCGCCATCGGATTCAGGGTTGTGTCTTACCCAGACACAAAAATGGCCAATTCCCCCTTATAATGAATGCCCAACGGTTGTTACGAATGTGAAGCGATGGTGGGGCTCCTGTGCAGCTGTCCGGTTGCGTCTCCCTCCCGTGTGTGACAGGGAGAAGCGCAAGCGGCTTGTATCACGCGCTACGGCCAATGTGATTGGCTGAGGCAGTTCTTGCGATAGTGAACAGGAGCGCGGAGAATTAAATATATGAAACGTTTTATTTTTACACAGAACCCATTTTTAATGTGGGTTACATCCTCCCCGCCTAAATATGTGCACGTCCCGTTGCACGTTAGTCCTTTAGCGAACGGAAGGTAAACGATCAGACACGACGGACGGTAATGCATCGGACAGACTGTGTAATAACGTCTGAACAATGGAAATTAACGGGTTACCGAGCGTAGAATAAGCGAGTCGCTGAGGCGGTACTCTCTGGCGATTTGAACGTCTGTAAGTCGTTTCAACTACGTCAGAATCATTGTCATGGTTGAGTTCCGGAGGGTCCTCGACGGAAACATCAACGGTAGGTATCTCTTCTCGTACAGGTAAGTGTGTAACTTCAGGTAAGTTAGTCAATTCAGGTAAGTTAGTCAATTCAGGTAGGTCATTGTCAATTACTGGTGGGTTCTCTTCAGGTTGAGCCAACTCTTCCTCCTCAAAGTCGGACCCGTCACTGGTTGAAGCGATTGTTGGAGTTTGGGTTCTTTGATCGTCAACTGAATGATCAGGTAGTATTGTCCCTGGATTTTCTGCAGTGGGCATAACTGTTGGAAGGGATCTCTCCACTGTGAAGCGTAGTGTTGGTGGATTGACATTCACAGAGACAAGGCTTTCGGTGTTTTCGACTGATGTGTCGGTAGAAAGCTCAGAGTGCTTTGTCTGTTGTCGAGTTCGGGGTCTGACAGGTGATGATTCAGGAGATTGTGAGTTGTGATCATCTGTGAGACTTCCACATGGAAGCAAGAGGTCTCTGTGGAGGGTCCGGGTTGGTCCATCTCTACCCTCTGGCTTGACCTTGTAGACAGGAAGATCTCCAGCTTTGTGGACAACAATATAAACTTCCTCTTCCCACTTGTCTGAGAGTTTGTGTTTTCCTCGGAGACGAACATTCCTTACAAGGACTCTGTCCCCTGGTTCCAGAGCACATGGTATGACACGAAGATCAAAGCGGCGTTTATTTCGGTCTGCTGACTTTTTGGCATTATCCGAAGCAATTTTGAAACTTTCTTCCATTCTTGATCTTAAGGACTTGATGTACTGCAGGTGATTGCAATGTTTAGATTCTCGTACAGGGAGATCAAATGCAATAACTACAGGTAAGCGCGGTGTCCTGCCGAACATTAGCTCGTACGGAGTGAATCCAGTAACCTCATTCTTGGTACAGTTATACGCATGAACAAGTGGCTTTACATGTTCCTTCCAACTGGTTTTCTGTTTTTGTTCCAATGTTCCAAGCATTGCAAGAAGAGTTCTGTTGAACCTTTCAACTGGATTTCCTCTTGGATGATATGGTGTTGTTCTGCTCTTTTGGATTCCGGCAATTTCACAGAGTTCTTTTATTAGCCTTGACTCAAAATCTTGACCTTGATCAGTATGTATTCGCTCTGGGATGCCATACTAAACACCTTGCCACAGTTTTAGCCTTTTGGTTGGGCGTTGGGATAGCAACAGCGAATTTTGTGAAATGGTCGGTCAAAACTAAAATATCTCTGGTGTTACTGGAGTCTGGTTCAGGGCTTAGAAAATCCATACATAGCAATTCAAGTGGACGTGTAGTGTTAATATTAACAAGTGGAGCAGCTCTTTCTGGCAGCGCTTTACGACGAACACAGCGGCCACAGCTCCTGATCTTTTATTCGACATCCATTGCCATCCTCGGCCAGTAGAACCTGGTACGGATGAGGTCAAGAGTTCGTTCAACACCCATGTGTCCCATCTCATCATGGAGGCTTTCAGGACGAGTGGACGTAAATCTTCTGGGAGAACCAGTTGGTACGACAGATCTTCACCCTCTCGTCTCCTCCGGTACAGCACTCCATTTACAAGCTCCAATTTTGACCACTCTCGCAAAAGGAGGGGAAGTTCTGGCAACTCAGCTCTCGCCATTGGTGGAATCTTCTCCCCGGTCTCAAGCTGATGAATAATCTCTCGAATGCAGGAGTCAGAATGCTGCTTGTCTCGGATGTTGAGAGTAGGGATCAGCGGTGGCTGGTCAAGGCCTTCAGAGCTGAAGTCATCGGGTATCACCTCAGCATTCATGGACAGCGACTCAATGAGAGTAAAACCAATCTGACCTGGGTCCTCAGACGGCATGGCTCGTACCAAGTGACAGTGGCAGATGGCGTTCACCATCTCTTCAGAGATGGCATCAGAGTCTGCTGTATGCTGAGACGCAAACTGATGAATAACTTCATGGTCTGGAGTTTCGTTATTGGAGCACAGTTGAGGTCGTCGTGAGAGAGCATCCGCATCATAATTTTGCTTACCAGCCCGGTACAGCAATTTGAAAGAGTAAGTGGATAAGGCAGCCAACCAACGATGTCCTGTAGCATCCAACTTTGCGGAAGTTAGGAGGTAGGTGAGAGGGTTGCTGTCGGTAACCACTGTGAACTCTGCGCCGTACAAATAATCCTGAAATTTCTCGGTCACGCTCCATTTAAGAGCAAGAAATTCCAGTTTGTGGGCCGGATAGTGGCTTTCGCTCTGGGATAGTCCACGGCTGGCGTAGGCTATGACCCTAAGCTTTCCATCTTGCTCTTGGTATAATGCAGCTCCCAGTCCCGTCACGCTGGCATCAGTGTGGAGGATGTATGGACGTCCAGAGTCTGCAAAGCCAAGAACTGGTGCAGTTGTGAGCTTCTTGATCAGAGCCTCGAAAGCAATCTGGCAGCTGGGACTCCACCTCTCCCCAAAAGGTTGATTCTGGTGGTAGACTGGCGCCTTGTGGGGTCCTGGCTTCTTCGACTTCCGCACTGGAGCATAGCCTCGGGTCAAGTTATTAAGTGGTTTGGCAATGATTGAGTAATCTTTAATGAAGCGCCGGTAATATCCTGCGAAGCCCAGGAAGGATCTGAGTTGTTTCAGTGTCGTGGGAATTGGCCATGATTTTATAGTCTTTATTTTCTCCGGATAAGTTTCAACACCTTGTTCTGACACAATATGACCCAAGTAACAAACAGACTTTTGAAAGAATTTGCACTTCTCAGGTGACAATTTCAGTCCATATTGCTTCAGACGGTCCAGCACTCTCAATAGTCTCTGTTCGTGTTCCTCCAAGGATTTGGAGAATACAATGAAATCATCTAAGAACACAAGTACCTCCTTCAGATGCAGGTCACCCATGCATTGCTCCATCAAGCGCTGGAATGTACTCGGTGCGTTCGTAACTCCTTGGGGCATACGGTTAAACTCCCAAAATCCGAGAGGGGTGACGAAAGCGGTCTTTGCTTTATCTTCTTCGCACATCTCAATTTGGTAATAACCGGATTTTAAATCTAACACAGAGAAAACCATTTGGAACCACACAGAGCTGAAAATGCAAAATGCAAAGCATATGAATCTTTTATTGTTTGTAAGTTTAACTTTCTGTAATCAATGCACAATCTGACATCACCATTCTTTTTTCGAACCACCACAATAGGCGATGCAAAAAGCGATGACGACTCCCTTATGACACCGGCTTCCAGAAGCTCCCGGAGATGGCGGCGGACAGCTTCAATATCCTGCGGATGGACAGGCCGGGGACGCTGCTTGATTGGCGTCTTGTCATGGAGTGGAATGTTATGTTTAACAACTGTTGTGCGTCCAAAATCTAAATTGTGTTGGGAAAATACACACTATACACTCCACCAGAGGCGTTTTGCTTCACACACTGGTGAGCAGCGCAGTGATCTACAAAAGTTATTCCTCGAGTCATGAAAAAAGACACCACTACAGCGAATATCAATGTTTACACGACTTTAATTCCGTTTTGTTTTTTCAATTCTTGTTCAAAATTAGGAATGTGATAAAGAGCTGCGTTTTTTTTGTCCAAATACATGTCACTGTAGCAAAAAAACACCTGGGTTATATTTTGGGCTGAAGAAACGTTTGTAGTCATATATATTCATGACATGTCTTTGTTGTGTTTTTTGCAGATCTACAAAGTCCATCTACAGAATGGGGCTCACCTGTGATCAGTGTGGAAAGACCTGCATCTCTGCTTCTGCACTGAAGACCCACTATAGAACTCACACTGGAGAAAAACCATACGTGTGTGATCAGTGTGGAACAGGTTTTACTAGAAAAGAAGGTCTCACGATCCACAGCAGAATCCACACTGGAGAAAAGCCCTTCAGCTGCAACGTTTGTGGTCAGAGTTTTTCTCACAGTGGTCATCTCAAAGATCATCAGAGGATCCACACTGGAGAGATACCATTTGAGTGTGACGAGTGTGGAAAAACATTTAGGAGAAAACAGCTGCTCTCAGAACATCAGCATGTCCACACAGGAGAGAGACCTCACCAATGTGACCAGTGTGAGAAGACTTTTAACAAATTATCTAACCTCACTCGTCACTACAGAATCCACACTGGAGAAAAACCATTCGTCTGTGGAGACTGTGGGAAGGGGTTTACTGTGTTTTCACACTACAAAAGTCATGAGAGAATTCACACTGGAGAAAAACCATTTGCATGTGACCTCTGCAGTAAAACTTTTAGAACTGCATCAGATCGCACACTTCACCATCGCAGCCACACTGGAGAGAAGCCGTACGAGTGTGATCAGTGTGGAACATGTTTCTCCCAAAAAGGAAGTCTTAATGATCACAAAAAAATCCACACTGGAGAAAAACCCTTCAGCTGTGACGTTTGTGATCAGAGTTTTTCTCGCAGTGGTTATCTCAAAGTTCATAAGAGGATTCACACTGGAGAGAAACCATTTGTCTGTGAAAAATGTGGAAAGTCTTTTACACAAAGGCCACATCTTCATAAACACATTAAAACCTGTGAGAAGCAGGTGTGAAGACGCAGCATCTGGAACAAAGTGAAGGAGACAGAGCTGAGGCTGCATCATGTGAACCCACAGTCAGACTCTACAGGATCACACTTCAGTCTTAACCCTGTGCTGCAGCTGCTGAGCTTTACAGACCAAACACTTATTGTGGATTTGAACATCTTTACTTTGTGTCTGGAGACTCGGATACATCATGTTTTTGTCTGAAAGGAAAATCTTATGGTTCCTTTAAAGCTGCATCAAATACATTGATTTCTTCATAAAGCCCTTAATGAACTCTTTAGCATAATTTCTACAAGATACTACACACATTCTTAAACAGTTAGAAGACGTTGGGTATGAGCCTGATTCTCTGCTTGTTACTCTGGATGTAGAGTCTTTGTAACTAACATAGAACACACTGAGGGTCCACAAGCTTTAAAGTGGACAGATCATGTTTTCAAATCATTCCTTTTGACATCTACATCGTTAAATTGTGGCCTATATAAAGCGTAACTACAATGCCTGGGTCTGAGTCTCATTATTGTTGCTCCACAGGCCTTTCTTCTACACCTGTTCTGAGGTGCGTCTGAGAGCAACCTGTTTTGGTGCTGTCTCTTTAAATGCAAATGAGGCGCTTCTGACCACGCCCCCCTTTCAGGTGACACAGGTTCAACCCCACCCCTATCTGCCATTTTTGTAGTTGGTTAGCACAGATACAATTATTTCATGACACAGAAACTTCTCATTAGTGTAGGACTCTCCCATCCAGCCTTATGCTGCGTTCAGACCAAACGCTTTTGGGGCGTCAAAATCGCGACCAACACGCGTCGTTGGAGGTTTGTGAGCATAGACGTCGGAACTGTTTTCTGAGAGGGGGGGCGGGTTTTTGTTGGGAGAGTCGAGGGAGAGACTCATACTTGGATTACACTGGATAATAACATACCATCTTAATTGTTAAGAAAAACAAAATAAACAATATATATCAAGCAAGTCACTTATCAAACTGAACTTTTTTTTTTTCAATACGCATTCATGCGTCAGTCTCTCCGGTGGCTTCATTGTGTTGTGTAGCCCAGTGACGTGCGGTCAGATGAGGCAGGCAAGGCCCTCACCTAAGATCATAGAAAGAAAAGTAATAAAATGGATACAATAATGTTTGGTCACTTTATCAAGTGATTTGTGCTGTGCCTTATTTCATTTATTTATACCTTGAAATTGCAGATTTGACAGAGCGGTGCTGTGAGGCAGCCTCTCTTGGGAGACGTAAAAAGCAACAGCTCACAGGGAGAGTCCTGTGAGGTGCTATCAAACTGTTTTCTCTGTTTATCACAGTTTAAAAAGTTCAAAAATATTTAATTTACAATCAACATGTTTACATTTAAGAGGATGGCTCATAAATTGTGTTTTTGAAGCAAATATGGGTCTTAATCGCGCTCAACCACAGCTTGTAAGTGAGGAAAGCCTCAAGGGGGCGCTTGTGAGCCCAAACTTTGGCTGCATCCAATTCCATCAGAAAGCTCCTTTCTTGTTCTTCTTCTGCTAAGGGCAGCTACAGGTTTGGCTAACATACCTATAATACATTTTAAGATAATTTAAAATGCACTTAGAGTAATGTTTTGCTTCCAATGATGATATGAATCATAAGAAAAGGAGGTGAAGGGTAAGGTTGAATTTAGAAATTGGATTTACCCGGGAGTCGGCTGCAGCAAAACTCGCAGTTTACGGAGGAGACACCCGTTTTTTTTACTTTTTAAAACTCATTGAACTTATTTCCAAATGGAGGATTACATGTCTGTGCTCAAACTATTATCTGGACTTAAACATGAAACTGGTCCTAACTGAAGTGGTCTGTGCTGTTCATTAATACCTAAGGTAAGGCCCATAACACACTTTGTACTTTTTACAAACGTTTGCGTTTTGTATGAGAAAACAATGCAGACATTAAATCATATTCTGCTGTAGCCAAACAAATTGTGTATAAGCCGCTCCTGTTCCTGTAGGTCCTGTTGGTTTATATGATGTATAATCATATGAACACATGATTGATCCCCCACCGCACGTCACTGGTGTAGCCAGGTCTCTAATCTGCGCAAGGCTGAGAAAGAGCGCTCAGAGGCTGCGACAGATATTAGCCAGACAGAGCTTCATAAGCACCTCCGACAGCATGGAGCGGGTTTTGGGCTGCAAGGAACGCAGGATAGTGATAACTTCTCGCTCCCGGCACACGCGGAGGGGGTGCGGCCGCACCCCCCGCACCCCTAGTTCCGACGTCTATGTTTGTGAGCGATTCTGAAAGACGCTGTCTCTTACATGATCGAGCCAGAGTCTGACCCAGAGAAAGTGAAGATGATGAACCTGCTGAAGCGCGTCTCCAAATGGGTGTATCACAATGGCGTGCTTTATTTCAAACTGTTAAACATAACGTTTAACTTAATTTTGTGGTCTATTGTTTGGGTGTATCACCAAACGCATTAGCATATTTCAAAGCAGAATTTTGGACTGAAATACAGTCCTTCCTTTTTTCTGTAATACTTATAGCTGCCTTTCTCTCAACTTTATATCAATCTGTGGTTTAATTGTATTACTTGCTCTTCAAGGCTGTTTTAAATCTGTGAGCCATTTTATCCTTTTATTAACTCTTTTTTATACCTCTAACGTAAGAAAACGAATGTGACAGGATAAGCAATGCCAATCTATGAATCATTTGTGAATTTGGAAAGTGTTAAAACGTGTGTACATATCCTCAAAGGATTACAATGAGTTGATTTACAAGCCTCCATTAGAAGTCTAAATATACATGGTTTTCCTTCACGTGCTTATTACCCATGATGCTTTTTGGCATTTTGGGAGTCAAGCTTAAATTGCACGTATCAGTTGTCAAGTATAATTTGTCACGGATCATCTGTACCCATGTCATCTAAAGCCACGAATTGGGCCGACACTGACCGCGTTAAGAATATTGATACAGTGGATTAATCTGTGAGGAAAGATCCTTCGATAATCGGGAGAGTTGGATCCATCTGAAACGCGACGAGACCAGTGGACTTCCCAGAAATGGTTTACTGTCACTTAACAGTTTTACAATTAAAAAAACGTCATGATGTGTATAATGCAATATCTCAATCAATCAATATTTTATTTTTAACAAAGCAGTTGATATCACAGGCACTCCTGTCTACCACCCTTCTTCCTCCTCCTCCTCCTCCCCCTCTCATTCATTTCGATGGGAGCCTCGAGTCGCCTTTATAGACTTAGTATCACAGTCAAATAGGGCTGGGCGATTCATCGATTTTAATTTTTAAGTCGAATTTTACGTTTAGGGCAATTTCTTTTTAATGAAAATCGATTTCCTTCTTCAGCGCAGAGCTACAGTGCTAACATGCTAACCGCAGGTGTTGAGCAGTCATTTTGAAGCTAACCTAATGCTAACAGTCTCCCTCTGTCCTGACTTCCTGACTCTCGTTCTCACAGTTGGTGCTGTTGCAATAACACTTCAAATGTTCAAGAACCAGTCTTTATTTATTTACCAGAACACATACACGCGCACACACGCAGACAGGCTCCGGTCGTCTTTCATTCTCATTCATTCATTTCTCAGCGTCACGCTCGTCACTCCAAAGCGTGCTCCCGTGTCCTTGGACACACACTCGGACACACTCTCGGACACACACTCTCGGACACACACACACGTGTTTGTTTTCAGGCTTGTACTACAAGCCTGAAAACCCAAGGAGGAGGCTTTTGTAAAAGACTTTCTCTGTTTAAACAACATTAGTATTTAAAGTAGGGCCGGGACTTTAACGCGTTAATTACGATTAATTAACGCTACAAAAATTAGTGCGTTAAAAAAATTAACGCATTTTAATCGCATGTGTTTTTTCCACCTCGGAACGTTCCTCACTGGAGGATATGTTTCAAACGGACCGATTATACTGGCGCACGAACTGAGCCCCGTGACTTTTCTTGTTCAAAAGTACATTATAACAAGTAGACCAACTTCAGCGGTCTGAGTAGTGAGTGAGAGAGTTAGAGACGGGAAAGCTGTGTATGGAGCTATGGACTCACTGTGTGAGGAGGAGGAGCAGACCTCCCGCGGTGAAGTTAGTTTGAAGTTGGATATCCGACAGACATTCGCCGCAAAATTTAAAGGCGCTATACCCGTTTCTGCAATGTTTGAATGTTTAGCACCGCCCCCCAACTTGCTCAATGGCTTCTCATTTCCCCTACGCTCTCATAACACAGAGCCACCTAGTTTTATTTGCGATCTGATACGTATGCTAACATTAGCATTAGCGCAACTTGTAAGCTGTGCAACAATCACTGATGAAATGGTACTAAAGCAACGCACTGCTAACACAATATATAAGTAAAAGAATACCGCTAGTTTCGCGTCCGAATGTATTAATTTAAAACCTTAGAATATATTCTAATATTTAATTATAATTTGTTATAGAGCTCCTCAAAGCAGCAGCACTCCATTGACTTGAATGCAATTCTTCCGATCATTTTTTCTTGATAACAGAACTCTCAAACCAATAATGACCGAAGCCCCAATGCAATCTCTGTTTGTAATTCAGGTGTGTAAAATACTGCCATTACTCCGCAAGTACAAGAAGCTTTCAGCACCTGTCACTACACACTTGCCTGTGTAGAGAAGCCAACGGAGCTAGCGGAGCTAGCCACGCTCAATAAACAAATACATATCTATCAATCAACACCATTAAAGGTCAATCGGACAATACGGTACACATATACATCCTTAACACACATGCACGGATGATTTCAGAATTTGCTGTTAACGTTTTCATGACAAAAATACTGTTTCAATGTGACAAAAAGCGATTGCGAAAAACCCGGAAGTTACCATGAAACAACTAGCTAGCTTAGCTGTTACCTGCCTAGCACGTCCCGGTGAAACCTTTGGGAGCTAACTATTTTATTTGCAGTCATTAAATACATTTCGAATTACAAGGGTTGTCTAATATTTGTTCACATTTTTTTATTCAATTATTTTGTTCATATTTTTTTATTTTAGAATTATATTCGAATTTTGAAGTTGAAGCCCTGGTGTTGAGCAGCGCTGTAGAGACTAGAGGACACAGGCTGTTCGCTGCTCGTTCTGTGAGCGGAGGAGAAAGAGCGGCCCGCTCAGACTCTACTCAGCACTTTTCACTGCTTGTAATTCTTACACAGCTGAATCAATTACCTCAAGTTTTCAATTAAATGATGTATTATGATACAACTTGTATGTAGTAAAAAGCATTTTTATGAACTACTTAGAAAAAAAATCGGGTATAGCTTCTTTAAGTGCACCCGTACTACAGACAGTACGGTAAACACACGGAGACATTTACGCTGGTATTTTAAAAATGTATTAAAAATACTTAAAACATTTAAATAATAAAATAAGAGGTGTACCCCCTGCAGCTAGTGAAGGACTATGATCCTGACCTGATTTGGAGTAAATAGATCACATGACTTAGAAGCTATTGAGCTAAAATGCTAATATTTACATCTAAAAATGTATTAAAAATACTTTTCAAAGTAATTTTTAGATGTAAATATTAGCATTTTAGCTCAATAGCTTCTAAGTCATGTGATCTATTGACTCCAAATTAATATTTGGTCATGTCAACAACTTGAGACACAGTGTATTTATTTGGAAAAACGGACGTCGATACACACTGCATTCTTCTTCTATTATTTGTTTATTTTACAAGGACCGTGTACATTCATCAACATACAAACCAGCTTACGTGTTGCGGTGTGTTTACCGTACGGTGTGTTTACCGTACCGTCTGTAGTATGGGTTCACTAAAATGTTGGAGCCGCTTGGTTAGAGTCATAGGCATTTCAAGTCGCTCTGTACCGAGCGCGAAGGAGAGGTTTACCGAGAGGGAATGACCGTTGAATGTCTGTCGGATATCCAACTTCAAACTAACTTCACCGCGGTTGTGTGAGGAGGAGCAGCTATGGCAGAGACACAGTTGTGTGAGCTGCTGTTGTATCTTCTCATCAGCAGAAGATGGGTTTCCCGCACAAACCAGTATAGTTGTTGGAGAAGGAATGCACTCTGAGTTATGTATTAAAGAAAGAGTTTAATGACATAATCAGAATACATCAAATCCAATTCAGGCTTAGCGCTCTCAGCCTGGGTCAGCTTCCGAGAATGAGGATGGCATGACTGACCCCGCACAAACTGCGGACTCGTATCTTATAGATTGTTGAAGAAGTCATAAGACACAGTCACAAGATCCAGAAAAAGCAAACCATACATTTAAGGACAGCCATGCACATTGTCCTAACATTAGTGTTGCTCACACGTCTGCCTCATGACTGGTCAGCTGCTTCTACCATTTTGGCCTAGATGTTCCCAACACATTTTGAAGATACATGCTGTATATGTAGAATTTATAATAGCAGACACTACACTGCTATTGCTGATGTTTTAGTTCAGGGGTGGCAGTCAGAGCTACACCCAGTACACTTAGCACCAGCCCCTCACTGATCCTCCTGCAGGTGGTGAGTCCACAGGAGCTGAGATCTTTCAGTGGGAGCTTCAGGCAAATTCATCATTATTATTATCATATTATTATCATTATTCAATGGTAAACTAAAAATCCATGTGAAAAAAATTACTTCTCACTGTTCTCAGGACAAATATTTATATGCGATTTAAAATGTGATTAATCGAGATTAATTAATTACAAAGCCTCTAATTAATTAGATTAATTTTTTTAATCGAGTCCCAGCCCTAATTTACTTCTCCAAATCTCTGCACGTTACTATTTTGTCATTAGTGAAAACATATTTGGCTCTTCTTGCGTCGCAAAGAGTGACGAAACGTGCGCGCGACAAGTCACAATTCACGTGGGAACTACGGTACAAACATAAACAACAATGGAGGAAGGAAATTTGCTCACTATTTTCAGTTTGTGTCAGCTAAGTGGGGGAGAGCTGAAGAAGTTGGTTGGGCACTATATTGTAGAGGAAATGCTGCCCTTAAACACGGTTGACTCGCCCTCGTTTCGTGCCTTAAACAAAATCCCTGCTGCTATCAATGCCGAGCTTCCTCACAGAACGTGTTTTTCGTCTTACCTGGAGAAGGAGTACGCAGAGATGGAAAGAAACCTGAAGGCCGCGCTGAGTAACGTCGACTTTGTGTCAACTACTGCGGATATTTGGACTGCTAACAACAGAAGCTACATGGGAGTAACGATCCACTGGATCAGTAGATCCACATTAGAGCGCAACAAGGCTGCGTTAGCATGTAAGAGAATTCGCGGTAGACACACATATGATGCTATTGGTGCAGAAATCGAAAATATTCACTCATCGTTTGGACTACTCAACAAAGTAGTGGCAACAGTCACTGATAATGGATCAAACTTTGTGAAGGCATTTAAAGTTTATCAGCGTGTCTTAGAGTCCGATGATGAGTCGGGTGAAGAAGAGTCCACTACTACAGACGAGGATGTCACTTTTTCAGATGTATCAGAAATTTTCTCAGCTGGGAATGGAGGTGAGCTGTTTCTTCCTCCACATCACAGGTGTGCTTCACACACAATAAACTTAATTTCCACAAGTGATGTAGACAAATGTTTAACTACCAATGCAGAAAGCAAGACTGTACAGGAGCAGCACAGCAAAATGTTCAGCACTTTAGACAAAATCAAGTAGATCTACCCTTGCATCAGAAATAGTGGAGGAAGTAAGCAAAAGAAAGCTCCTGGTGCCAACATCCACACGGTGGAATTCCTTTTTTGATGCTGTGAAGAGAATTTCAGAAATACCCATGAGTGAGCTCAATACTCTGCACCAAGCTGGGAGTTAAAAGCTTCAAAGACAAAGAGTACCAATTCCTTCATGAGTACTGTACTGCCACAAAACCTCTGTCTGTAGCACTGAACATTTTGCAAGGCGACTGTCCTTATGGGACTTTACTGCCCACACTGATGCAGAAGACCCTGGCTGTGAAAGATGACCTCTCCAGGATGACTGCAGGCATTCCAGATGCCATAGTGCAGGTATTTTCCATCTTTAAGCACGTTTTCTTCCATCTTCTAAATTTCTTATTCTTACACTAGTCATGAACATTTAACAGAGTAGTAATTTTCATTGTAAAAGAAGATTAAAACAAAATACATGTCAGCAAGTAACCTAAAACATAATTAAATGTATATTATTGATCTCACATTAGGCAGAACTTCTAATTAGTGGGCTTTGTAGGCATAAACATACATTTTTTACTGTTTTTTTTTTTTCAGGCTATACAGACTCGTTTTGCTGATGTGCTAGACGACAAAGATGCCCTTCTTGCAGCGGCCAGTTGTCCAAAATTCAAACTTCGATGGTTGAGAGATGCAGGTAGGAGAGAGAAAGTTAAAGAGCTTCTGACAGCAGAGTGCCGCATCACTTCGCCTGCAGCACGGAGCCCTGCCGGTGGACCCACCACATCTGTCAGCCAAGGTGAGATGGACTTTTTCACCTTTGAGGCTGAGCTAGAGGAGACCTACTCTGCAGAACATGAAGTCATGGACTACCTGAGGTCAGCCTATGACCTTCAGATTCTGCATCAGTTTTCCAACATAAAGAACATTTTCTTAAAGTATAACACTCCAACTCCATCAAGTGCTCCTGTTGAGCGGCTTTTCAGTCTGGGAGGTTTGGTGCTCACGCCTAGAAGAAATAGACTCTGTGACAAGAGGTTTGAGAAGCTTCTGTTAATGAGGTATAACCACTGGTTTTCTGGCCCCACTCCATTGTTTTACTCATAATATGATTAAAGCCTAACATTAGGCCGAAGAAACAAAAGTAGACTTTAGATATTACATGTGGTGGTGGTGTTATACTTGTTTTGTAAGACCACTCCTAATGCTGTTCCTAAATGTTAACAACTATGGATGTTGAGTAAAGAAAGTTTTTTAAAGTTTATGTTCAGTGAAGGCATGTCAAGAGTCAAGACAAACTATTTTATTATTTATGAAAACAAGTCTTTAAGTTAAGTGAATTGAAGGAAGACTGTCTTTATTTTATATTTTATTTTAAACGTATTTATTTTAAGTCAAGCCAGACTGTATATTTTATTTTATAAGAACAGTTATTAAGTTCAACTTAAATTGTCAGAAGATGCATTATTGATGTTACTGATAAAATGCACTGACAATAAATCGAGTATTTGCAAAACCAGTTGTCCTTGTTTGTTGAGGCAGTGGAGGCTTCGTTGGAAGTTGGTTAATGTAACTTGTAAAGTAACTTGCAATGTAATTTAGTTACTTTTAAAATCAAGTAATCAGTTAACTAATAAAGTTACTTTTTATTGGAGTAATCAGTAATCCATATCGGATTCATTCTATATAACAATTTGAAGTCATGACTTGTAGTCAGCACTTACCAGTGGTTTGTAAGCGTGCGCTTCAGTGTGCTCCTCCATGATTTCTTGCAGCCTAATGAACCACACACTTGCACCTTTTTTCTAGCCTGACACCTGATTTCCTCTGTTGTGCTGCTCCATGATTGGCTCCAGCCTGCTGGACTGAAATTGCCCCAGTGTGCCCCTCCTTGATATCCCGCAACCCACCACCAGGGTTCCGACACATAACACACTTTTTTCAGGAAAGTAAACCTCCAGGGGTCCTTTCCATATTTTTACAGAGACTGCATAAGGACCGTTAGAAAAGCATTACCCATTGATTATTAAGCTTGGACCAGTGGGGTCCGGTGTTCGGGCCCCACCACGTAAAACCATCCCCATGACGTGAGTGGAATCTCAGTTATGGAACCCCACCAGGATTGAAAACAAGTGCACACATATTCTCAAAAGAATAAGGGTGGGCGTCAATTCTCTCCCGGGAGAGAGCGCATGAAATTTGTCTTGAAAAAGAGCAATGACAGGTCCCAGAACCAAGGGGAGTCCCTGGAGGTTTTAACCCCGAAAAAAGCCCTTAAATCCGGGACATAAATGCAGCACTGGGAAAGCCCATGAGACCCAGGGGGGTCCTCTGAGGTTTTAACCCCGAAAAAGCCCTTAAATCCGGCTTAAAATAGGGCCATTCCCAGAATTCTGGTGGAAGCATTAGAAATCCGGCATAAATGCACACGCACTGGAAAGCTGAGACCCAGGGGGGGTCCTCGAGGTGTTTAACCCCGAAAAAAGCCGAAGTCAAAGGCTTGAAATAGAGCCAACACAGGCCTGGTTTCTCCAAGCAAATTTGAAATAATTCTAAGTGCTGTGGCGGAATCGAACCTGCGTGTGAGACCTCAATGACTCCCATTCCCATCGCCTTGCCACTCGGACCACAGCGAGCCCAGTACTACAGCATAGACACTTAGGTTTTTTGGCAAAACACTTAGGTCAAGATTTGTAGGCTGAGGGGTGGAAAGGCCCTGGTTCTCCAGGGGCTATGTTCATGTGTGGGGGCTACCGACCTCCAGACCGGTTAGGGAATGTCTTGAGGGCCTGGTCCGCCATGGGGGATAAGGTTAGGTGTGGGAAGGCCTGGACCTCCCAGGGGGGCTATGTGCAGGCGTGGTGGCGGCTATCTCCTGGGGGTTAAGAGTTAGGCTTGTGGGGAAGGCCCTGAACTCTATGGGGGTTATGTTAGGTGTGGGGAAGGCCTGGACCCCAATGGGTTAAGTTAGTGTGGGGAAGGCTGGCCCTCCAGGGGGCTATGCAGGCGAGGGGGCGCCTGGATCTCCATGGGGTTAAGTAAGGTGTGGGAAGCTGGACCTCCAGTGGGGGCAATTTGGCAGCGTGGGGGCAGCCTGATCTCCATGGGGTTTAAGTTAGGTGTGGGGAGGCCTGGATCTCCAGGGTTAAGGGTTAGGTGTGGGAACGGCCTGATCCCCATGAGGGTTATGTTAGTGTGGGAAGGCCTGGATCTCCATGGGGTTTAAGGTAGGTAGTGGGGTAGGGCCGGATCTCCGTAGGGTTAAGTAAGGTTGGGAGGGCCTGGAATCTCCATTGGGTTAAGGTTAGGTGTGGGAGGCCTGGGTCTCCTGGGGGTTAAGTTAGGTTGTGGGGAAGGCCTGGACCTCCTGGGGGGCTATGCAGCGTGGGGGGCGGCCTGGATCTCAATGGGGTTAAGGTTAGGTGTGGGGGGAAGCCCTGGACCTCCAGGGGGGCGATGTCCGGCGTGGGCGGCCTGGGTCTCTATGGGGTTATGGTTATGTGTGGGGAAGGCCTGGAACCCCAAGGGGTAAAGGTTAGGTGTGGGGAAGGCCTGGATCTCCATTGGGGTTAAGGTAGGTGTGGGAGCCTGGACACCGTAGGGATAAGGTTAGGTGTGGGGAACGCCTGATCC
The DNA here is from genome assembly GCA_964034765.1 of Knipowitschia caucasica. Lineage (NCBI taxonomy): Eukaryota > Metazoa > Chordata > Actinopteri > Gobiiformes > Gobiidae > Knipowitschia > Knipowitschia caucasica. The sequence continues at coordinate 3,999,363 of OZ035825.1, forward strand.
CCATGGGTTAAGTTAGGTGGTGGGAAGGCCAGGATCTCCATGGGGTTTAAGGTTAGGTGTGGGAGGCCGGATCTCCGTAGGGTTAAGGTTAGGCTTTGGGGAGGCCTGATCTCCGTGGGGGTTAAGGTTAGGATGGGGAGGCCTAGGGTCTCCATGGGGTTACGGTTAGGTGGGGGCAGGCCAGACCTCCCATGGGGGTTAAGGATAGTGAGGGAAGCCCTGGAACCCTCCCAGGGGGCTAGATCAGGCGTGGGGGCGGCCTGATCTCCATGGGGGTTAAGGTTGAGGTGTGGGAACCTGATCTCCATGGGGGTTAAGGTTAGTGTGGAGGGCCTGGATCTCCGTAGGGGAGTTAAGGTTAGGTGTGGGGAGGGCCTGGATCTCCAGGGGGTTAAGGCAAGGTGTGGGGAGGGCCTGATCCCCATGGGGGTTAAGGTTAGGTGTGGGGAAGCCTGGACCTCCAGGGGGCTATGTGCAGGCGTGGGGGGCGGCCCTGGATCTCCAAGGGGTTAAGGTTAGGTGTTGGGGAAGCCCTGGACATCCAGGGGGCTATAGTGCAGCGAGGGGGCGCCCGGATCTCCATGGGGGTTAGTTAGGGTGTGGAGGGCCTGGATCCCATGGGGTAAGTTAGGTGTGGGGACGGCCCTGGATCTCCATGGGGGTTAAGGTTAGGTGTGGGGAAGCCCTGAACCTCCAGGCGGCTCAGTGCCAGCCCGAGGGGGCGCCTGGATCTCCATGGGGGTTAAGGATAGTGTGAGGGAGGGCCTGGATCCCCATGGGGTTAAGGTAGGTGTGGGGAATGCCGGATCTCCATGGGGTTAAGGTTAGGTGTCGGGACCTGGATCTCATAGGGTTAAGGTAGGTTGGGGAGGGCCTGGATCCCCCATGGGGGTTAAGGTATAGTGTGGGAAGCCTGGACCTCCAGGGGGGCTATGGCCAGGCGTGGGGGGCGGTCCAGGATCCCTTGGGGGGGGGTTTAAAAGGGTTTAGGTTGGAAGCCTGGACCTCCAGGGGGGCTATGTCAGGCGGAGGGGGCGCCTGGATCTCATGGGGGTATAAGTTAGGTGTGGGAGGGCCTGGATCCCCAAGGGGTTAAGGTTAGGTTGGGGAAGGCCTGGATCTCCATGGGGATAAGGAAAGGTGTGGGAGGGCCGGATCCCGTAGGGTTAAGGTTAGGTTGTGGGGAGGGCCAGGATCCCCATGGGTTAAGGATTTAGGTGTGGGGAAGGCCTGACCTCCAGTGGGGCTATGTGCAGGCGATGGGGCGCCTTGATCTCCATGGGGTTAAGGTTAGGTGTGGGGAAGCCCTGACCTCCAGGGGGCTATGTGCAGCGTGGCGGCCTGGAATCACCATGGGTTAAGGTAGGTTGGGGAACGCTGTATCCCCATGGGGTTAAGGTTAGGTTAGGGGGAAGCCTGGATCCCCATGGGGTTAAGGTTAGGTGTGGGGAAGGCCTGGATCTCATGGGGGTTTAAGGTTAGGTGTGGGGAGGGCCTGGATCTCCATGGGGTGAAGGTTAGGTGTGGGAGGCCTGATCCCCATGGGGTTAAGGGTTAGGTGTGGGAAGGGCCTGGACCTCCAGGGGCTAGTGCAGGCGTGGGCGGCCTGGATCCTCCATGTGTTAAGTTAGGAAGTGGGAAGGCCTGACCTCCAGGGGGCAATGTGCAGCGTGGGGCGCTGGATCTCCATGGGGGTTAATTAGGTTGGGGAGGGAAGGCCTGGACCCCAGGGGCTAGGTTCAGGCCGTGGGGGGCGGCCTGGATCTCCCATGGTGGGTTAAGGTAGTGTGGGGGAGGGCCTGGATCCACATGGGGGTTAAGTTAGGTGTGGGAGGCCTGGCCTCCAGGCTATGTGCAGGCGTGGGGCGCCTGGATCTCAATGGGGTTAAGGTTAGGTGTGGGGAGGCCTGATCCCCCTGGGGGTTAAGTTTAGGTGTGGGATGGCTGGACCTCCAGGGGGCTAATGTGCACATGGGGGCGCCGGATCTCCATGGGGGTTAAGGTTAGTGTGGGGAAGGCCCTGGAACCTCCAGGGGGCTATGTGCAGTGCCGTGGGGGCGGCCTGGATCTCCATGGGTTTAGGTTAGGTGTGGGGGAAGGACTGACCCCCAGGGGGGCTATGTGGCAGCGTGGGGGCAGGCCTGGCATTCCAGGGTAGCTCGTGCAGGCGTGGGGCGGCCTGGACTTCCATGGGGGTTAGGGTTAGGAGATGGGAAGGCCCTGGATCCCCATACGGGGTTAAGGTTAGGTGTGGAAGCCTGTTCTCAGGGGGCATGTTTTCGGGGGCGGCCTGGATCCCATGGGAAAGGTTAGCGTGGGGAAGCCTGGTTCTCCAGGGGGCTATGAACTGTGTGGGGGCGGGCCCGGTTCTCCAGGGGGCTATGTGCTGTGTGGGCGGCCTGGATCTCCATGGGGGTTAAGTTAGGTGTGGGAAGCCAGGTTCTCCAGGGGGGGGGCAATGTGCTGTGGGGAGGCCTGGTTCTCCAGGGGCTATTTGCTGGGTGGGGGCGTCCTGGATCTCCATGGGTTAAGTTAGGTGTGGGGAAGCACTGGGTTCTCCAGGGGGGCTAATGTCTGGTGTGGGGGCGGCCTGGATCTCCATGGGGGTAAGGTTAAGGTTTGGGAAAGGCCTGATCCCATGGGGGTTAAGGTTAGGTATGGGGAATGCCCTGTTCTCCAGGGGCTAGGTGCAGGCGTGGGGGAGGGCCTGGATCTCCATGTGGTTTAAGATTTAGGTGTGGAGGGCCGGTCTCCATGGGGGTTAAGGTTAGGTGTGGGAAGGCCTGGACCTCCAGGGGGGCTTATGTGCAGCGTGGGGCGGCCCTGGATCTCAGGGGGTCGAGGTTTATGTGGGGAAGCCGTAGAAAACAAACCATAAGGCACAGGGACACTGGGTTTTCACCCACGCACTCCTCCGGACCCTGGGCTAACCACCGGGCGGCTTATTGCTCCCGCTCAGATTCGTGCCTGGGCGCCCATTCCCTGGGGAAGAAATCCCCCGCTTCCGGATCCTCAAAGCCGCGCCCAAGGGGAGAGACACGGGAAGTTGGACCCAAGGATCCCTGATCCGGGCTACCCGCGGTGTGAATTTGACGCAAGGGGGACAAAGGACCAGAAAGTTATGGCCCTTGGAAACCACGCGTCTGCCACCCGCCAAGAGCGCTCATTCTGGGGATGATAACCTCGGGCTTCAGGGCTCGTAGAAAACGAACCATAAGGGCTAAGGACACGGGGTTTTCACCCACGCACTCCTCCGGACCTGGCTACCACCGGGGCGGGCTTTGCTCCCGCTCAGATCCGGCCTTTGCTCCATCTCACCGTGGAAGAAAGCACCGCATCCGGATCCTCAAAGCCAGCCCAAGGGGTAGAGACACGGGGGTTGGACCCAAGGGATCTCCCCTGATCCGGGCTAACACCGGTGAGAATTTGAAGCAAGGTGGACAAAGGACCAGAAAAGTTATGGCCCTTGAAAGGCGTGGGGGCCGGTCCTGGATCTCCCGTGGGGTAAAGGTTTAGGTGTGGGAAGCCCAGACCTCCAGGGGGCTCCTGTGCAGGCGCTGCCCGACCAAAACAGCACCCCACACCCCCCAGTCGCACCTCCCGGGACCGCCGGGCCCGGGAAGACGTGCACACTTAGTCTGATTTTCGAAGTGTGCCTGGTCCTACAGCCTAAACACTTTAGTTTTTTCTCAAAACACTTAGTCTGATTTTCGAAGTGTGCCTGGTCCTACAGCCTAAACACTTAGTTTTTTTCTCAAAACACTTAGTCTGATTTTCGAAGTGTGCCTGGTCCTACAGCCTAAACACTTAGTTTTTTTCTCAAAACACTTAGTCTGATTTTCGAAGTGTGCCTGGTCCTACAGCCTAAACACTTAGGTTTTTTCTCAAAACACTTAGTCTGATTTTCAAGTGTGTGCCTGGTCCTACAGCCTAAACACTTAGTTTTTTTCTCAAAACACTTAGTCTGATTTTCAAGTGTGCCTGGTCCTACAGCCTAAACACTTAGGTTTTTCTCAAAACACTTAGTCTGATTTTCGAAGTGTGCCTGGTCCTACAGCCTAAACACTTAGTTTTTTCTCAAAACACTTAGTCTGATTTTCAGTGTGTGCCTGGTCCTACAGCCTAAACACTTGGGTTTTTTCTCAAAACACTTAGTCTGATTTTCAAGTGTGCCTGGTCCTACAGCCTAAACACTTAGGTTTTTTTCTCAAAACACTTAGTCTGATTTCAATGTGTGCCTGGTCCTACAGCCTAAACACTTAGTTTTTTTCTCAAAACACTTAGTCTGATTTTCGAAGTGTGCCTGGTCCTACAGCCTAAACACTTAGGTTTTTTCTCAAAACACTTAGTCTGATTTTCATGTGTGCCTGGTCCTACAGCCTAAACACTTAGGTTTTTTCTCAAAACACTTAGTCTGATTTTCAACGTGTGCCTGGTCCTACAGCCTAAACACTTAGGTTTTTTCTCAAAACACTTAGTCTGATTTTCAAGTGTGCCTGGTCCTACAGCCTAAACACTTAGGTTTTTTCTCAAAACACTTAGTCTGATTTTCAAGGCCGTCGCCTCACCCCACCCTGAGACCCCCCCCCCCCGGAGCCTGGTCCCTCCAGCTGTGTGCCTGGTCCTCACCGGCACGTGTGCCTAACATAGGTTGGGGGGGAGAGACGGGCAGGTTTTTGACCCGGAGGTTAGACACGGGTCTGTCAGTACTTGAGGAACGAACCGCGGACCGACGGGGGCTAAATCCCGCGAGAGGAAAAAACAGCCCCCTGCCGCCTCAAACCCCAGCAGCGGGAGGGACACGGGCCCTGGGAGGAGGACCGAGTTTCCCGATGTATAACAAGTGCACATTGCGCGGAGCGACCAGGCACGCCTGGGCCCCCCCCCAAGTCCCCCTCACCCGGGCCAGGCCTCCACACGTGCCGTAACGCGGGCTGATCGCTCAACCGCCGGGGTTTTACACACCGCGCCCGGACCACGCGGCAGGCAGGAGGCCTGGCGCTTTTGGATAGTGGAAGACACGGGGAGTGTTGTGACCCGAAGGGGTGGGACACAAGTCCGGCTCCCAAGTGAGGGCACGAACCGCGACCGACGAGGGTCGAACCAGCGAAGAGGAAACGACCCCCTGCCGCGCTGGAAACCCAAAAACAGCCGCGGGAGGGGGACACGCCGGGTGAGACATGTTTTTCCCGATGGATCAAACCAACCCTCAGACAGCGTACCCCGGGAGCCACCCGGGGCCAGCAAGGTGCGTTCGAAGTGTCGATGATCAATGAGTCCTGCAATTCACATTAGTTCTCGCAGCTAGCTGCGTTCATGTTTTTTGGTTTTTGTTTCCGAGGAAGCCAACTTGGACTCTGGAAGACGAGGGTCCGCCTGGAGACGACTGGAACCCCGCGGCGCTCTCCGTCCCAGGGTGCCCCCGGGGGGTTCCCTGGTTGAGGAGACTTTAGTACCCCCCACCTCTCACCGTGGGGGAAGGCAGAGCGTTGGTTACCCGCGGTGCGCGGGGGGGAGGCCCGCCCAGGCCTCCTTAACCCCGCCCGGGGACAAAGTTCCGAGGACGGCACGTACCCCGCCTGTCTAGAGCCAGCGGGCGTCACTACGCATGAGGACTGGCGCCTGAAGCCCGGAGGGCTCAGCCGCAGCCGTCGTCCTCTCGCCATGTGCCGTCCCTGCAAGTCAGGTGCTGGGGTCCCGTCCTGTGCAATGAGACATGAACGTTGTGGGGGAAGAAGGGAGAAGAGAGGCCAGAGGAGAGGTACCAAGTGAAAACCCAGAGGACAGGCCTAGGCACTCTGTCTCTTCTGCCGCCCGCTCGTGTCTCCCGTCCACATCCCACCACAAACTCCCGACTGCCCCGGCTCTACGACAGCGTGGACACCCCAGAGGGGCCCTCGGCTTTTTTTCTCCCTGCGGCCTCACGTGGCCGCGCAACGCGCCGCAGACCCCACGAGAGCCAGAACTGGAAATGCCTACCCCGTCGGCGAACGCACCCTGGTCGGAGTGCGGGCGTACATGGCTTTCGTTTGGAGCCGGTCTGGGCCCTACAGAGGGGGGTGGGCCCCTCGCATTTTTCCAGGTGTGCGGTCCTCAACGTGCCGCGCACGCGCCGCAACCCACCGAGAGCCCATAACTGTAATGCCTACACCCACACACCCCCACCCCCCCAACAACCCCCCCCCCCTCGGGCGAACGCACCCTGTCGGAGTGCGGGGCCCGTTTTTTTTCCCCGTGGGCTTTCGTTTGGACCGTCTGGCCCTACTGAGGTACGAGAAAGCGTGTCTTCTGACCTCTACCTGAGTGGGCGGCCCAACGTCTCTGTGAAATCTGGGTAGACAGGGAATCTCATTCTTGCCACAGACAGGTCCGCCAAGAACACCACCCGGGGCCTCTAGCATTATATTTGATCCCCTCCCAGCGCTCCGCCAGGCCGAGACCGTAAGGCCTTGATCTCCATGGGGGTTAGGGTTAGGTGTGGGGAAGGCCTGGACCTCCAGGGGGGCTATGTGCAGGCGTGGGGGCGGCCTGGATCTCCGTGGGGGTTAAGGTTAGGTGTGGGGAAGGCCTGGATCTCCGTGGGGGTTAAGGTTAGGTGTGGGGAGGGCCTGGATCTCCATGGGGGTTAAGGTTAGGTGTGGGGAGGGCCTGGGTCTCCATCGGGGTTAAGGTTAGGTGTGGGGAAGGCCTGGACCTCCAGGGGGGCTATGTGCAGGCGTGGGGGGCGGCCTGGATCTCCATGGGGGTTAAGGTTAGGTGTGGGGAAGCGGCCTGGATCTCCATGGGGGTTAAGGTTAGGTGGGGGGTGGGGAAGGCCTGGATCTCCATGGGGGTTAAGGTTAGGTGTGGGGAGGGCCTGGATCTCCGTAGGGGTTAAGGTTAGGTGTGGGGAGGGCCTGGATCCCCATGGGGGTTAAGGTTAGGTGTGGGGAAGGCCTGGATCTCCATGGGGGCTATGTGCAGGCGTGGGGGGCGGCCTGGATCTCCATGGGGGTTAAGGTTAGGTGTGGGGAAGGCCTGGATCTCCATGGGGGTTAAGGTTAGGTGTGGGGAGGGCCTGGATCTCCATGGGGGTTAAGGTTAGGTGTGGGGAGGGCCTGGATCTCCATGGGGGTTAAGGTTAGGTGTGGGGAAGGCCTGGATCTCCATGGGGGTTAAGGTTAGGTGTGGGGAAGCCCAGGACCTCCAGGGGGGCTATGTGCAGGCGTGGGGGCGGCCTGGATCTCCATGGGGGTTAAGGTAAGGTGTGGGGAGGGCCTGGATCTCCATGGGGGTTAAGGTTAGGTGTGGGGAGGGCCTGGATCTCCATGGGGGTTAAGGTTAGGTGTGGGGAAGGCCTGGATCTCCATGGGGGTTAAGGTTAGGTGTGGGGAGGGCCTGGATCTCCATGGGGGTTAAGGTTAGGTGTGGGGAAGGCCTGGACCTCCATGGGGGTTAAGGTTAGGTGTGGGGAAGGCCTGGATCTCCATGGGGGTTAAGGTTAGGTGTGGGGAAGCCCAGGACCTCCAGGGGGGCTATGTGCAGGCGTGGGGGGCGGCCTGGACCTCCAGGGGGGCTATGTGCAGGCGTGGGGGGCGGCCTGGATCTCCATGGGGGTTAAGGTTAGGTGTGGGGAAGGCCTGGATCTCCATGGAGGTTAAGGTTAGGTGTGGGGAGGGCCTGGATCTCCATGGGGGTTAAGGTTAGGTGTGGGGAAGCCCAGGACCTCCAGGGGGGCTATGTGCAGGCGTGGGGGCGGCCTGGATCTCCAGGGGGGCTATATGCAGGCGTGGGGGCGGCCTGGATCTCCATGGGGGTTAAGGTAAGGTGTGGGGAGGGCCTGGATCTCCATGGGGGTTAAGGTTAGGTGTGGGGAAGGCCTGGACCTCCAGGGGGGCTATGCGCAGGCGTGGGGGCGGCCTGGATCTCCGTGGGGGTTAAGGTTAGGTGTGGGGAAGGCCTGGATCTCCATGGGGGTTAAGGTTAGGTGTGGGGAAGCCCAGGACCTCCAGGGGGGCTATGTGCAGGCGTGGTGGGCGGCCTGGATCTCCATGGGGGCTATGTGCAGGCGTGGGGGCGGCCTGGATCTCCATGGGGGTTAAGGTTAGGTGTGGGGAAGGCCTTGATCTCCATGGGGGTTAGGGTTAGGTGTGGGGAAGGCCTGGACCTCCAGGGGGGCTATGCGCAGGCGTGGGGGCGGCCTGGATCTCCGTGGGGGTTAAGGTTAGGTGTGGGGAAGGCCTGGATCTCCGTAGGGGTTAAGGTTAGGTGTGGGGAGGGCCTGGATCTCCATGGGGGTTAAGGTTAGGTGTGGGGAGGGCCTGGGTCTCCATCCGGGTTAAGGTTAGGTGTGGGGAAGGCCTGGACCTCCAGGGGGGCTATGTGCAGGCGTGGGGGGCGGCCTGGATCTCCATGGGGGTTAAGGTTAGGCGTGGGGAAGCCCTGGACCTCCAGGGGGGCTATGTGCAGGCGTGGGGGGCGGCCTGGATCTCCATGGGGGTTAAGGTTAGGTGTGGGGAAGGCCTGGATCTCCATGGGGGCTATGTGCGATGCGTGGGGGGCGGCCTGGATCTCCATGGGGGTTAAGGTTAGGTGTGGGGAAGGCCTGGATCCCCATAGGGGGGCTATGTGCAGGCGTGGGGGCGGCCTGGATCTCCATGGGGGTTAGGGTTAGGTGTGGGGAAGGCCTGGATCTCCATGGGGGTTAGGGTTAGGTGTGGGGAAGGCCTGGATCTCCGTGGGGGTTAAGGTTAGGTGTGGGGAGGGCCTGGATCCCCATGGGGGTTAAGGTTAGGTGTGGGGAAGCCCTGGTTCTCCAGGGGGGCTATGTGCAGGCGTGGGGGGCGGCCTGGATCTCCATGGGGGTTAAGGTTAGGTGTGGGGAAGGCCTGGACCTCCAGGGGGGCGATGTGCAGGCGTGGGGGGCGGCCTGGATCTCCAGGGGGGCTCTGTGCAGGCGTGGGGGCGGCCTGGACTTCCATGGGGGTTAGGGTTAGGTGTGGGGAAGGCCTGGACCTCCATGGGGGTTAGGGTTAGGTGTGGGGAAGTCCAGGACCTCCAGGGGGGCTCTGTGCAGGCTGCTGCCCGACCACAGCACCCCACACCCCCGCAGGCGCACCTCCAGGGACCGCCGGGGCCGGGGAAGACCTGTGCACCAGTCGGACCCGGGTACCCACTATTAAGCCCCCCCCTCGGACTGCACACCCTTAAGCGCTGCTGGAAAAACCAGGCGTGCCTGGGACTACAAACAGAACAAAACGTGCCTAGTACTACAAGCTAGACACTTAGTCTGATTTTCGAAGTGTGCCTGGTCCATCCATCCATCCATCCATTTTCTACCCTTTAATCCATTTCTGGGTCAGGGGGGTGGCAGTCAGAGATGCCACCCAAGTCTCATAGCACCAGCCCCTCACTGACCCTCTGCAGGTGGTGAGTCCACAGGAGGACGGCTGCTCTCTGAGTGTGAGCATAGCCTTGATCTTTCAGTGGGGGCCTGGTCCTACAGCCTAAACACTTAGGTTTTTTCTCAAAACACTTAGTCTGATTTTCAACGTGTGCCTGGTCCTACAGCCTAAACACTTAGGTTTTTTCTCAAAACACTTAGTCTGATTTTCAACGTGTGCCTGGTCCTACAGCCTAAACACTTAGGTTTTTTCTCAAAACACTTAGTCTGATTTTCAACGTGTGCCTGGTCCTACAGCCTAAACACTTAGGTTTTTTCTCAAAACACTTAGTCTGATTTTCAACGTGTGCCTGGTCCTACAGCCTAAACACTTAGGTTTTTTCTCAAAACACTTAGTCTGATTTCCAAGGTGTGCCTGGTCCTACAGCCTAAACACTTAGGTTTTTTCTCAAAACACTTAGTTTGATTTTCAACGTGTGCCTGGTCCTACAGCCTAAACACTTAGGTTTTTTCTCAAAACACTTAGTTTGATTTCCAAGGTGTGCCTGGTCCTACAGCCTAAACACTTAGGTTTTTTCTCAAAACACTTAGTCTGATTTCCAAGGTGTGCCTGGTCCTACAGCCTAAACACTTAGGTTTTTTCTCAAAACACTTAGTCTGATTTTCAATGTGTGCCTGGTCCTACAGCCTAAACACTTAGGTTTTTTCTCAAAACACTTAGTCTGATTTTCAACGTGTGCCTGGTCCTACAGCCTAAACACTTAGGTTTTTTCTCAAAACACTTAGTCTGATTTTCAACGTGTGCCTGGTACTACAATCTAAAGGAAGGGAGGAAGAAAGGACCGGCCACACCCAGCCCCCCCCCCCCCCCCCCCCCCTGAAACCCCCCCCGGGCCTGGTCTCCAGCTACGTGCCATAACGCGGGCAGCTTGGTTAACCACGGGGGTTCACCGGCAGCCGCGCCCGGACCACGCGGCAGGTGGACACCTGGCATTGTGGGGGGGGAGAGACGGGCAGGGTTTTTGACCCGGAGGTTAGACACGGGTCTGTCTGTACTTGAGGGCACGAACCGCGGACCGACGGGGGCTAAACCTGCAAGAGGAACAGCCCCCTGCCGCGCTGCGAAGGGGGCTGTTCTTGGTGGATGACAAGTGCACAGGGCGCGGGAGCGACCAGGCACGCCTGGGCCACCCCCCACGTCCCCCCCACCCAGGCCAGGCCTCCAGTCACGTGCCGTAACGCGGGCAGATCGATCAACCGCGGGGGTTTACCAACAGCCGCGCCCGGACCACGCGGCAGGCGGAGGCCTGGCGCTTTGGGTTAGGGGAAGACACGGGGGAGGTGTGTGAGCCCGAAGGTGGGACACAATTCCGGCTCCAATTGAGGGCACGAACCGCGGACCGACGAGGGTCGAACCTGCGAGAGGAATCGACCCCCTGCCGCGCTGCGAAACCCCAGCCGCGGGAGGGACACGCGGGTGAGCGCGTGTTTCCCGATGGATGACAAAGCGACCCTCAGACAGGCGTAGCCCCGGGAGCAACCCGGGGCCGCAAGGTGCGTTCGAAGTGTCGATGATCAATGTGTCCTGCAATTCACATTAGTTCTCGCAGCTAGCTGCGTTCAGTTTTTTTGGTTTTTGTTTCCGAGGAAGGCCACTTGGACTCTGGAAGACGAGGGGTCGCCTGGAGACGACTGGACCCCGCGGGCGCTCTCCGTCCCAGGGTGCCCCCGGGGGGGTTCCCTGGTCGAGGAGACTTTAGTACCCCCCACCTCTCCCCGTGGGGGAGAGGCGAGCGTTGGGTACCCGCGGGTGGCGCGGGGGGGAGGCCCGGGCCAGGCCTCCTTAACCCCGCGCCGGGGACAAAGTTCCGAGGACGGACGTACCCCGGGTGAAAGCCGCCTGTCTAGAGCCAGCGGGCGTCACTACGCGAGAGGACTGGCGCCTGAGCCCGGGGGCTCAGCCGCAGCCGTCGTCCTCTCGCCGTGTGCCGCCCTGCTAGGCAGGTGCTGGGGTCCCGTCCTGTGCAATGAGATGTGAAGCGTGTGTGGGGGAAGAAGGGAGAAGAGAGGCCTGAGGGAGAGGTAAGAGAAAAGCAGAGGACAGGCCTAGGCACTCTGTCTCTCTGCCTCCCGCTCGGTGTCTCCAGTCCTCAGTCCCACCACAAACTCCCGACTCCCCCGGGCTCCACGCCAGCTATGGGGCACCCCAGAGGGGCCCTTGGCTTTTTTTCCCTGGGCGGCCTCACGTGGCCGCGGCACGCGCCGCAGACCCACCGAGAGCCAGAACTGGTAATGCCTACCCCGTCGGGCGAACGCACCCTGGTCGGAGTGCGGGGCGTTCGTGGGCTTTCGTTTGGAGCCTGTCTGGGCCCTACTGAGGGGGTGGGCCCTCGGCTTTTTTCCCTGGGCGGCCTCACGTGGCCGCGGCACGCGCCGCAGACCCACCGAGAGCCAGAACTGGTAATGCCTACCCCCTCGGGCGAACGCACCCTGGTCGGAGTGCGGGGCGTTCGTGGGCTTTCGTTTGGAGCCTGTCTGGGCCCTACTGAGGGGTACAAGAAAGCGTGTCTTCTGACCTCTACGCCTGAGTGGGGGCCCAACGTCTGTGAAATCTGGGGTAGACAGGGAATCTCATTCTTGCCACAGACAGGTCCGCCAAGAGCCACCAGCCCGGGGCCTCTAGGCATTATAGTTGATCCCCTTCCCAGCGCTCCGCCAGGGCCGTGACCGACTCCAGCGGGGCTGATCCGAGGACCAACTCAATTGGTATGGTGACGGGCAGTGTGTACATGTTAGGCCAGCTCTGCCTGCTTGACCTAGTATTTAGACAGCATAGCGTGTGCACCATTCAGGGTCTAATAGCTGGTCATCCCACTTGGGATCCCAGAGGGTGAGCGCTCTGAGCCTGTCAAGGCTCTCATTAGGTTTCAAGAAAAGTGTTCTTCGCCCGACCACCGCGCCTATAAGGGCCCAGCCCCAGCACCCCGAGGTGGGAGTCTGGCGTCTCTGTGCATCCGGGAGAGACAGGGCGTTTCGGTCTCGCCACCGACAGGTCCGCCGATAGCCCCTAGCCCGCGCCGGAGCCATGCGAGTAGCGTCAGGCATGCAGTGTGAGGGAACCGTCTGGCTACAATCACTTCCACCAGGAGCCCCGCAGAGGCATGCCGTGTGCACCATTCGAACGGCCTCGTCGAGACGAATCCGCAGATACCACATGTGTCTATGTTTCTGTTCATCGACCAACACCCTCTCTATATTCCCCATATAGGTCCCTTGGAGAAAGTGGTTTGACCTCACCTTTTTTTTTTTCCGTCGGCCCGGGAGTCCCGGGCTGAATTTTCAAACCGCCATAGAACCGGCCCCCGGCAGGGCTGGACTGGCCATCGGGCGTACCGGGCAATGCCCGAAGGGCCGATGCCCATATATGGGCCGGTCTGTCTGCCTCATACAAAAAACATGTTTGTGAAAAGTGTAAATCCGTTGAGAAATGTTTGAGGGGAGCGCGCGTGTCCGCGGGGCACCTGCTGTATATACTCGAACGGGATTCCACCACCTCAGCGGCCGCAGTGTTTCGGCATCCAGCGGCTCTGAGCTGGACGCGGGAACCGCTCACCGGGAGCCGCTCACAACACAACACGGTGAGCGCGTAGCCGCAACGTGACCATGTACCCAAGACCATAAACTCGCACAGGACCATGCATGTCTTTTCGTAATTTGTCCACCCAATAAATACAGCGCTGCAGGAAACAGTCCGCGTCTCCCCTCTCCTCTAAATTAAAGCTCGGGTACCTACATTTTCCATTGCATTAAAAGTTCATGTTTGAGCACAAAAGTAAAATGTTGTGAACAGATTAAACAGATTTAGAGCCAGCTAATGGCTGAAAATATGCATTTCAGAAATTTTTACCAATTCTCATCCCTGTAACAAACAATAGTGTTGTCTGTGTCCACCTCCCTCACTCTGAGACATGTTTATTATTCTCTTGTAATGTAGACTATTGCATTTTATTTTATTGTTGAAACTGCAGACATCCTGATCCTCTACAGTATTTGCTTCCACATACTGTATAAACCAGGGGTCGGCCACCTTTAGTGCCCCTAAAGTGGCTCCTGGAGCCTTTTCAAAAATGTCTGAAAATGGAGTGTGAGGGCTATATTTTATTTCTAGTTTCAATGTGGTTTCTGTAGGAGGAAAAACATTCTTAACGTTTTTCAATGCTGCAAAAACTTGTATAAGTAATATTCAACTTTAGCATTTCTGTCAACGTATTACGTCATATCCTGTGACGCGGCCCGTGCCAGGCGGCCGCTGCTGTAAACAAACCGGCGTGTGTGCATTATAGACTGTGTGTGCGCATGGATCCCAAAGATAAAGAGAGTCGATAAGACTGGACTAAGAATGAGAATGAACTAGGGCTGTCAAAATTATCGCAATATCCATCCATCCATTTTCTACCCTTTAATCCATTTCTGGGTCAGGGGGGTGGCAATCAGAGATACCACCCAAGTCTCATAGCACCAGCCCCTCACTGACCCTCTGCAGGTGGTGAGTCCACAGGAGGACGGCTGCTCTCTGAGTGTGAGCATAGCCTTGATCTTTCAGTGGGGGCTTTGGGCAAAGTGGGGTTAAGTGTCTTGCCCAAGGACACAACGACAGCAGTCATCAGTGGGAGTCGGTGGAGAAGGTGTCGAGGTGGGAATTGAACCCACAACCTTCAGGCCTGAAGACCAATGCTTTACCAACTGAGCTACTGTCGCCTCTATCGCAATAACGCACGTTAATTAATTATTTTCATTAATCGCGTTAAAAAAATTAACGCATTTGACGCATGCCCATGCGTCCCATAATAACACTCAGAATGCCGCGGACACATGCGTGTGTGTAAGATGGGGACAGAGCAGGTAAAAGCACGCCATAACCGATTTTCCTCGTCGCCAATTATGTGGTGTACTTAAATAACGAGGCGATGCACACGTTTTACCACTTTATATAGCAGATCTCTGGGAGCAACACAACAACGTGACACGAGGCCATTACAGTCTGAACATTTGTAAACATGCGCAGCAGACACAATAGCTAACTACGGCAAGTCTTCAGGGTCAACCTTAATGCTTATTATAATGGTATTAATACACCACAGGAAATGAAAGACAAAAAAGTTACGGCCTGCGCAAAAGGGACTTGAGCTCACAAGACACTTTGTCATTTTTTCCTCCAAAAGCGTGTGTGCCTGGGAATACAGAATCTCCAGAAATTGGTTAAAAATCAACGCAGAGGCCCAGAGACTCGCAGTCTGGACCCAGGGACTCCCCTGGTCCCGGGCTACCCGCGGTGTGAATTTGACGCGCGGGGGACAAAGGACCAGAAAGTTATGGCCCTTGGAAACCACCGGGGGACAGCGCCGCCGCGTCCGCTCACGAGCGCCTATTCTCGGTCAAGAAAAGGGGGGTTTCCCGGGCCCGTAGAAGGCGAACCAGGGGGGCTAGAGACATGGGGTTTGGACCCACGCACTCGTCCGGACCTGGGCTACCACCGGGGTGGGCTTTGCTCCCGCTCAGATCCGGGCCTGGGCGCCCATTCCCGGGGAAGAAAGCCCCGCTTTCCGGGATCCTCAAAGCCGAGCCAGGGGGGCTACAGACACGGGGGTGGGACCTGGGGACTCCCCTGGTCCAGGGGTACCCGCGGTGTGAATTTGACTCGCGGGGGACAAAGGACCAGAAAGTTATGGCCCTTGGAAACCACCGGGGGACAGCGCCGCCGCGTCCGCTCACGAGCGCCTATTCTCGGTCAAGAAAAGGGGGGTTTCCCGGGCCCGTAGAAGGCGAACCAGTGGGGCTAGAGACATGGGGTTTGGACCCACGCACTCGTCCGGACCTGGGCTACCACCGGGGTGGGCTTTGCTCCCGCTCAGATCCGGGCCTGGGTGCTCATTCCCGGGGGAAGTAAGCCCCGCTTTCCGGGCTCCTCAAAGCCTAAACACTTAGGTTTTTTCTCAAAACACTTAGTCTGATTTTCAAAACGCGCCTGGTACTACAGCCTAAACACTTAGGTTTTTTTGTGGTTCTCCCATCCCTATACAAGCGTAATTTTAACCCGGGCCCTCTCGGGAAGTCATTTATTTCTGCACACCCACACATACACGTTTTTGTTACCTGGTGGGTCCCTTTGACAGGGCCGTTCAGAATGGGACCCATAGACATAATCTTTTTTTACTGGGACTACTTTAAGTAATACAAAACAGTCAATAGAAACCAAACAACTATTTTAAAGGAATTTTATTTTAGATTTTTTTTTCGAATTGCAGTGATTCTATTTTTGACATAGAATTTAATGCCACTCCATGTCCGATGTCTAAGGTCATCTGGTGAGGCATTAATGCAGGCCAGGCAGTGAGACTTCCCAGGGACCTTTCCAGTCTGTATGAAAGGTGTCATGGTCTTCTCCACAGCCTTCACCTCAGATGCAGACCATGGCTTTCTTACACGTTCTAGGGAGAGAAATAAAAATATATTAGCAATATACACTCCCAGGGTTAGGACCAAGCAGCCTGGCTGTAATCCCCCACCTGGTACACTTACCAGAAGGGGCACTGCCACTACCATGGGGTGCATCTGGATGAATGGTTGAAGGTTCTCCGCTTGAAGTTTCTTTTAGCCCGTCCGTTTGTGAGAGGATCTCTACTGCTCTCCCTGTCGCACAGAAAATAAAAATACAAGTGGCCTTTAGGGGAAAAAAATCATACATATTTTAATAATATCAAGAATTACCTTCAGGCTCAATTTGTATCTGGTCGAGGCTCTTTCCTTCGAATTCCGTCACTCTTCCCTGCTCCATGGCCATCAACACTTTGCTGATTTTGGCCAGCTCCAGTGTCCCCTCTGGTAGTCTGTAATATTGCCTGTGGATGCGAATGTCATGGCCGAGGAAGTTGGCAAGTATGTCCATCTCATTCTCTTTCATATTGAGAACTGTAGACATAGTAGCTATGTGCTTTCTAAGTTTGGTTGAGGATAGCATCTCTGGATGCACCGCACCACATTCTTTGGCTACCTGGCGTAGGGAGTCTGATCCCCTGATGTGGGTGTCTTCGCCCGGGCGGGAAAAGAAGTATGGGTTATGGTCAGAGATGGAACAGGCCCTTCTGTTCTCCACCAGCACCTCCATCGAAGCAATCATTTCAGGAGTCAAAAGAACCGGCACTTTCCGACTTCTTTTCCCTTTAATTTCAATGCGTTGAAAATGCTGACACAGCTTTTTCTCAAGTTGGGACAGTCCCAGAGCAATGTCAGAATGGATCCCAGTCTTACTTCTTAAGGTAAAGGCTGTCAGTGGCATCTTTGAAACCTCACCTTCCCTTCTTCGATTGAAAATAATGACCTCACAAAGAGTCAAAACTGCCAGTTTAGACCAATGCTTAGACGTTGGCTCACTTATTAGGGTTTGCACATATTCAGGTCGACATACCTCAATATGTGCATGCATGGCTCTAACGTCCTCAGTCAGAGGGAGCAGGTCCGGAGTGTTCCACTTGGCTTGCCGGAGGGTCTGTAGGGCAGCAGAAGAAACACAGACGTCCCACCTCTTCTCAAAAAGCAGCCGGCTTCGTTGGAGGTTTTTAATAAATAGTTCATCAACACAATGCTCCATTTTTGAGTCACATTCAAGGATATCTGCTAGCTTTCTGAGGCTATGGCCGAGTTTGAGGGCCAAGGATGGAGTCTTGTATTGATTTGTTTCCTCATCATATCCAGCCACAGACCTGACTGCATCAATCACATGGTTAAAGTTGGAAGGAATAAAGAAATCCTTAATTGTTTTCAGTTTCCCTGCAGTTTTTGCTTCGTTAATTAACCTACCGACTTCTCTCATTTTCTGCCTAATGTAATCATGCTTAGTCTTATCATGCCCGTGTTTTAAGTACAGGTGCTCTCCAAGTCTCAGAATCCCCTTTTCTGCTTTGACAACACCCGTGACCTCATCCTGATGCTTTGCCGAAATTAAAGACCACAGCTTTTTGCTGATGCCCTCCGGTACAGGCTGGGCTAGGGAGCAGAGGGACTGGACCCTACTTCTACCTGCACTGTAAAAAAAGACTGTAAAATTTACAGAAAAACTCTGTGAAATCCCTACAGTTTTGTATGGTAAAACAAAAAACAAAGGAATTTTGTTGAAATCACATACATTATTTGTAAACAATGTAACAAATAATAAATGTAGTGTTTACAGGAACGAGATGCCATTTTAATCAAATATATTTGTTAAAAATACATCTTACGGTAATTAAAACGGTTAAATATTGTAACACCAAAAACGAAATTATTATGTTGACATTACATTAAACATTTGTAAGAAAATACATTTTTGCCAGTTATTTCAAAAGCATTCCAGAATGTAAGTGACTTTACATTTTTGGTTGATACTTTCAACATGTCTGTTAAACAGTGTGAACATTGAGATCAAATGTTTTTCATCACGGTTTTTGTTATAATTTTACATGCAGCATTTTGGAAGTGTATCACTTTGAATACAGAAGTTACTTCTCTAATTATGATGGAACAAAAGACCTCGTACAAAACCTCCTGTATATGTTTTAATAACAGATATAATATAAAGCTTTATGATTTATCACAGGCTGAATAACTAACAAGGCCGAATGCTATACCTCAATGTGCACTTTTGAAATTTGTATTCTTTGTCCACTATAAAATTAAAACCACATGTATTGTTGTTTTATGAATAGAAAATAATAATTATTATTATTTTATTTAATGTATCTTTACACGTGTATCCATCATGATCTAACCCTTTACTCAACGATATGATAGTTTGTGAAAATGTTGTATTTCAAAATTCAAAGTCCGCAGATCGTTTTTGATTGGATAACGACTGTGGGCGGAAGCAGCAGGAGAAGCACGCGCTGCGCGCGCTCCCCATTCGAGCTCCACGTCCTCGCACTGACTCTGATAACGCTACAACGAGCCCACGGACTACCAGAGAACAAAGTGCCGAGCTTTTCGCTGTCAGCCTGCTTTATTTAGTTGGATACCTTTCCATAGTCTTTTTGACCCGTGTCTGTTGCGGAAATTTGAGAGTTTGACCGGTAAGCATTTACATTTATTTTAGCACATGGTGTAAGGTGGTGTAAGCTAGCGTGGTGTAAGCTAGCGCGGTGGAGGCTAGCACCTTCAGTCGCAGTTTATAACCAGTTTATAAATTACTTTGAGCTCATGTGAGAAATTAAACATCATTTTCGCAATGATCACGTGCTTCTTTTGTAGAAAGACTTTTGCCTCGTCTAAAGCCAATGTCCTACATTGCAGAGTACACAGAAATGAACCTCGTTGTGTGTTTAAATGTGTTGAGTCCAATTGTATTCAAACATTTACAACGTACTCTGCTTTTAGGGGACACTTTTATCGCCTTCACAATGTACATTTTTAGTGGTACTTGGCATTTTAAAATGCGCGGTTCCCTTGTGTGGCCGCCATTTTGACACTGTAAAAGAGCTTGTGTGCCATTTAAAAGATCACATTGGAGAGGGCAGGTCTGTGTCTTGTCCAGTGAAAGGCTGCAACCACGCTTTCACAAAAAAAATCAACATTTACTTCTCATATGAGTAGAAAGCATACTGCGTGTTCCCCTGATGGTATTGGTGACATGTATAGATAAGATGTGCTTTATTTATCTCACATAGAAGAAATTTACATGTCACATTTGGCATGGATAGACACTCAGATTGTGCAAAAGGAGAAAATGTGCAAACATGTTACATACTGGATATATATGTATATATCCAGTATATATGTGTAAAACGAGAGCCTGTGCGTAGCACTTAGGCTTTTTTCCGTTCTTCTCTTCTTACAACGTGGTTATTTACACACAGATTGTTCTGTTACAGATACAAATGACAAATTACACACACACAAATCTGGGTACAGACACACACAGTCCAAGTTACACTTGCGAATCTGCCAAGGCAAAAATATATATATATTTTTTCACACACACAAATATTATTGAAACAATAATAGCTCTATAGTTTTAACTCTGTAAATAGTACCTGTTCATTAATGTATTTTACCTTCTCCCTTAGTAAATAATGAGTGACTTTCTGGATCAAGCCATCTTTGAGGTCCTACCAGATCTTCCTGCTGTAACAAAACAACTGCAGGCCATTGGAGTAAAGACTTATGATGATCCCCGCTTCATAAAGGATGAAGATTTGACAGCATTAAGACCTGTACAAGCGAGGCGACTCCTTTCTTTTTGGAAACAGAAATGTAAGTAATTGAATCATTTCAAAAAATTTATGACCGCAGTTCAGGACATACTTTGTTTAGATTTCCTAAGTGATTTATTTGTATTTTTTTATAGATCAAGCACCTGAGAACAGTTCATCATCTGTGGAAGTCTCACCTGCAAGATCTTTATCATTCCTCTCTGTTTCACCTCAAAGTTCATCGTCAACCTCCTCCAGCAGCTCAGGAATCACCACGCAGTGTGGAGACTTTGAAATTCCATGGCAAAAATTCCCTGATGATTTGGTTCAATGTTTAGAAAGGGGAAAACGATTGAATCCAAAACTTAGACGGAAGATGATCCGGATTGTTGTGACCGAGATGATGGAAAAAGGTCCACGTATTGGAAAAAAGCAAGCAGTAGATGTGGTAAAATATCCTTACTCTCTCAAAGATATTATAGAGGGGAATGTCGTTGGGACTGGTTACTACTCTCTGGTTAAACAATTGCAGAACAGAATCGAAAACGTGCAGCGTAGCTCAACACCCAAAATAAGAAAAAGAAAACGTCAAGCTGATGATTCTGACCACACTGATGAAATTCCAATCGAAGAGACTGCATCAATGCAGGATACCTATGGCTGCATTAAGTGGAATGTTAAATGTATGCCTCTTGAGGAAACAAAAGAAAGCCAGCAGCAAAAGATTGAAAAACTCAAGACGATGAAAAACAGTTCAAATGTTAATCCAGAGGAGGTAAAGTGCCTAATGAAGTCCACCTATTACACACAGCGCCTCCATGTCAACCAGGGAAAAAGTATAAGACACCTGTGTGATGAGTGGCCATTTTTGTTTAATGAACTTGGCATGTCCATCCACTACAAAGAGCTAACTGGTTTAGATCTTCAAGAGACATTCACACGAAATTTGGATTTGAAGGGGAAAAGGCTTCTCAACTACATGACCACTGTTTGTGTGAAAAAAAGTGACAAATTCCTCCAAGAATATGCAAGGCTTCAGACGCTGCGAGGACAACAGACGTGAAAGAGATGATCCTGCTTCTGCTCAATTATTTTGATGAGAAGGAGGAGTCTATGTTCAATTATGTAGACCAGTGTTTTTCAACCACTGTGCTGCGGCACACTAGTGTGCCGTATGATATTGTCTGGTGTGCCGTGAGAAATTCGTCTACTTTGTCTAAAAATAACTGCATTCGCTGTTGACGAGCGGTGACTTGTTTTGAACTGTGGAGTAACCATGTAATACTTTTTCAAATCAGTAGATGGCAGCAGATAGTGTGATGGCAAGCGACTAGTATTCATATCTCCCTGCTCCAGGAAGGAGCAACTCTGCCTGGTTCTATTCATATGTCCCTGCTTCAGGAAGGAACCGGGCCCCCCCGACACCTACAGACAATGGCGTAAATCACTGTCTCACTCTCGCCCCCCTTTCGCCTCTTGCATATCTATCGGTCTGTATGTGTGCATTTTCTACATCCTGCTTCTCGTCACACCCTTGTGTCTTTCGCGTCTGCATCTGTATGACCTGCATTTTCTACCATTGTCTGTCTGTTCGCACCTACATCCCCAGACGGCACCAACGCTCCCCAGGCGCCTCCTCACCGGTGGCCCCCCTCCCATTCTGTTGTGGGCGGGACTGTCTTTCGTGTGTGTCTGTATACAGGAAACTCGGAGCTCTGTTTCAGAGCTAGTACATGCTGCCTTCGTGTCTGTATGTGCTGACTCTCCGTGCGCATGTTAACAATAAACTTACGCTTTTGATAAGACAAAGACCTTTGAGTTTTCTCCTTCATTGGGTAGAAACTTCCTTAACAATAGCTAAGTACTTTGAAACTGAAAAATTGGATGCGACCACTGGCTACAGGTCAGCATTGTGGCGAGAAAGGTAAAATTGGATGCGACCAACAAATGTGGGAGGGAGCGAGACAAGAGCTTTGTGGCGAGTGAGAAGTGAAAGTGATAGAGACGTTTTTGAAAATGAATTATGCCGTTTCTGAACAGGATTAACATCCTCCGCTCTGCCCCGGGGCAGCTGTGGCCGCGTTGTAGTGGTTTAACTATGAAATGTACAATTTTTGTACAACAGCTCTCGCGAACGCACTTCTGAACTGGGTACCGAGCGCAGACCATAGTCGAGTGGACAGAACCACAGACATGCGGACCGGACAGAACCATGGACTCGCGTTCAGGACCTCCCGTGTCCCTCATCCAAAACTCCTGAATTTAAAGCTCGGATACCTACATTTTTCCCATGCCCTAACAATGCATGTTCTTTGTGTGAGTTATTATTTGACTATTTGGGTAGAGAGTGGATTTTCTTAGTTTTTTTTCACACAGTTAGTGCCACTTTATTCCCAAACTCTTGTTAATTGTATCGAGAAATATTAAATTACACTTAATGTCAAGGCCTGGACTTAAGCATTTTGATGAGAATAACTGTATATTGTGAATATAGGCTACAGAGTATACTGTATACATTATAAGATAAGATAAACTTTATATATCACACAGAGTATGTACAGTATATATTTTTTTACATTAGTACTGTATACATTTTTACATTTTCTCCTGGAGGTGTGCCGCAAGATTTTTTCAGTGAAAAAAGTGTGCCTTGGCTCAAAAAAGGTTGAAAAACACTGATGTAGACGATACACGTCTGGCTGAAGAAGTCCAGCTGGAACAACTGCCATTGACACCAGCCGTTGTTGTCTGTGGTAAGTATGCTTCATTTTGGTTTTACGCGGCATGTACTTATGAATAATAATTCCAATATTTTGTTCACAGGGCAGTCCTGCTATTCAGCCACTAGGTACATGCTGAGTGTAGACCGGGAGATCACAAATGGAACCATCTCTTCATTCATATCTGCTCTGTGCCTCATGTTTGGGAGCTTCTACTGCTTCAATATACACTATCCGTCTGGACTGGGTTCCACTCTTGAGTTTCTTCAAAGGTGAGCAAGCAATCATCTGCTTCAAACTATCTGTCTCTCTATCCAATTATCTCTATTTTTCTATATCTCTGTCTCTATCTATATCTATCCATATTTCTATCTCTATCAAAATCTCTCTATACCTCTATCCATCTCTCTCTTTCTTTCTTTCTCTCTCTCACTATCTCTATCCATCTCTCTCTCTATCCATCTATATCTCTCTCTCTATCCATCTATATCTCTCTCTCTCTCTATCCATCTATCTCTCCCTCTATCTCTCTCTATCCATCTCTCTCACTCTCTCTCCCTCTATCTCTATCCATCTATATCCCTCTCTCTATTTATATCTCTCCCTCTCTCTCTCTCCATATCTCCCTCTATCCATCTCCCTATCTCTATCCATCTCTCTATCTCTGTCTCTATCTCAATCCATATCTCTCTAAATCTCTCCTCTCTATCCATCTCTCTCTCTATCTAACCATCTCTCTAGCTCTCTCTATCTCTGTGTACCAAGAAATATGCAAATTTATTTATTTATATATATTTTTTTTATTATATATTATTATTTTAAATACATACTTTCTTTTACCAATGCATTTCAAATGCTTATTTGGTTCAATGTATTTTACAGATGCTTCTTCTCCATAAATCCTGAAAAAGGAACCAAAGTGGAGAATAACAAGAGACATCTCAACATGAACCCCCGAGTACTCGCCCTGATACAGGAACTTTCTGACCATGAGTGGCGTTAAGCAGATGTGGACTTTTGGCTGTTCTTTGATGCACTTTTGTTAAAGCAATTGTTTGTTTGTATAATTGCATCCTGCTGATGTGCATGTTGTTGTTCAAGAGTCATATTTGCATAGGCCTTTAGTCTTGTGTTCTAAACCAGTTGTCTGAATTTATGTCCAAAATAGACAAAAATGAGAATTTGAAAAGGTATTTAGTTCTGTACTGAAAACAGACTAGACTAGTTTACCGATAAAACCTAGTTCACTGATACCTGGCTCTGTCATTAGTTTTCATACATGTTTGACAAGTTGGTCTGTCACATTTTAAGAAGGTCTTTTTCAGAGAGAAGAGTGAAAAAGAGGACCACCCTCACTCCAACAGCTCTCAGCAAAGGGATCTTTCTTGCAAGTCTGTAAAGCCTAGTATGTTTTCCAATTAGATGAGTAGGATGTTGTGGTTTTTTTTATCCCAAACGTAACTCTACTTGATTGATGCCAAAAATGTTTACAATGCTGGCTGCTAAATAAATGTGATACTTTACATTTATGTGGTATTTTTTTGGGTTGGTAGATTCTTTTCAGTGTATAATTTGCTTATTAGAACATGGAAACATTGTATATTATTCAAGGATTTTATGTATTAAATGCAGAACATCACGTTACAAAAAACTTACTTTCACTGTAATTCTACCAGTTAAGTCCCTGTAAATTTAACAGGTGTTTGATGCACAATAAGCACATATTTTCTGTATAATACACAGGAAACTGTTAGTCTAAATACAATACAATTATGCTATTATAACGTTCTTTAACTGACAACAGATTTTTTATGTGGTTCCGCTTGACATTTAATCACTGTAAATTGATTTACAGTTCTGTATGTAAACCTATTTACTGTGCAACTGTATTTTTTACAGGAATTTCCTGGTGACTCCAGCTGCCAGCGATTTCCTGTAAAAAACACTTTTTTTTTACAGTGTGGTTTAGCCTGGGCATCTTTCTGTGAAAGCCGGCACCTGGCCACATGCCTCCACAGCGACTTTCGCTTAAGCAATGCCCCACAGTCTATACAGTGCAAAAACTCACTGGATTTAACTGGGCAATTTGGCTGTTTAGCTGGGACTAAAGTTCCAATGCCGGCCTTTAAAACCTCAAAATTATGCTCACGGTTTCCACTATTCCTGATCAAATCAAACTGAAGTTTACGTGCTTTAGATTTCACAGGTAGAGCCAATGCTCTGGCTACGTCACTTTCATTTCCATGTTTTCTAGTCAAATGACGGGACATTTTGTGGCAGGACATTGAACAGTAGAGGCAGAAGTGTCTCTTGCTGTAAACTCGCCCCCCATTTTTCTTCTTTTGCAGCTGCATGATAACAATCTTATTTGCCTTTGGTTCGTCACTTTCCGAGTCTTGAAGAAAAGTGTTTTTGATTTTTCTTTTTCCATACTTTTTTTACAGGTTTCTTCTTGACAGTTAAATCGTCAGAATCTGAGTCGACTTCATCAATTAGGGACTCTTGACTAAGCTGCACAAACAACAAATAATTTGTAATCATTCTATATAACAATTTGAAGTCATGACTTGTAGTCAGCACTTACCAGTGGTTTGTAAGCGTGCGCTTCAGTGTGCTCCTCCATGATTTCTTGCAGCCTAATGAACCACACACTTGCACCTTTTTCTAGCCTGACACCTGACTTCCTCTGTTGTGCTGCTCCATGATTGGCTCCAGCCTCTGTTGTGCTGCTCCATGATTGGCTCCAGCCTGCTGGACTGAAATTGCCCCAGTGTGCCCCTCCTTGATATCCCGCAACCCACCACCAGGGTTCCGACACATAACACACTTTTTTCAGGAAAGTAAACCTCCAGGGGTCCTTTCCATATTTTTACAGAGACTGCATAAGGACCGTTAAGCTCACCGCACACCGAAACGCAGCGCCTCGCGGCGCGTCATTTGACGCGCGTTCATGACATGTGTCAAATTACACCGGAACGCCTTGGCTAGCGTCCTTTTCCAGCTGATATAGCCAATATAGCCAATAAAAATAGCTACAATTACCTATTGTTAGCTTACCTGTACATTCAATTTCAAGTGAAATTGCTCTCCAGGCAATTTCCTTTCGCACGATATCCTTATAAAAAGGATTCTGTGGGTTAAATAGCTCTGGGTAACGCTGTACTTGGGTTATCAAGCTTTCCTCGTCCATTGTGATCGGTTTACTTGAGCAATAGCGCCGACAAGTGTGTAAATTTGAGACCGCGCTCACAGCTACGTGATAAGAAGCGCAGAAGAAGAAAACTACGGGTGCTTGGAGGGACAGTTTCAGCCGCGGCGCCGCGTCTGGATTCAACAAAACTGAATCGTGGCGCCCGGTCCAGCGTCGCCGCGCGTCACTGCAACCTTGGTGTGCGTTCTCTCATAGAAAATAAAGGAGGCGGCTCTTTTGCCGCGCGTCAAGGCGTTTCGGTGTGCGTTGGGCTTTAGAAAAGCATTACCCATTGATTATTAAGCTTGGACCAGTGGGGTCCGGTGTTCGGGCCCCACCACGTAAAACCAGTCCCCATGACGTGAGTGGAATCTCAGGTAATGGAACCCACTAGGAGTTGAAAACAAGTGCACACACACACACACACACACACACACACACACACACAAACAGACACAACACACACACACACACACACACACAAACAGACACAACACACACACACACACACACACAAACAGACACAACACACACACACAGACACGCACACACACACACACGCACACACACACACACACACAAACAGACACAACACGCACACACACGCACACACACACACACACAACACACACACACACACACACAAACAGACACAACACACACACACGCACACGCAGACACAGACACAAATATTTTGAGTGACTTCCTGTGACTATCGTCTGATCTCTGTTTTGCTGTTTAGCTGTTTGTGTGAAGTGTGTCCTGCAGACCACAGAGAGGGTCCTGTGCTCTGGGTTTAAGACCACAGAGAAGGCCCTGTGCTCTGGGTTTAAGACTAAAAAGAATGCCCTGTGCTCTGGGTTTAAGACCACAGAGAAGGCCCTGTGCTCTGGGTTTAGGACCACAGAGAAGGCCCTGTGCTCTGGGTTTAAGACCACAGAGAAGGCCCTGTGCTCTGGGTTTAAGACCACAGAGAAGGCCCTGTGCTCTGGGTTTAAGACCACAGAAGGTCCTGTGCTCTGGGTTTAAGACCACAGAGAAGGCCCTGTGCTCTGGGTTTAAGACCACAGAGAAGGCCCTGTGCTCTGGGTTTAAGTCCACAGAGAAGGCCCTGTGCTCTGGGTTTAAGACCACAGAGAAGGCCCTGTGCTCTGGGTTTAAGACCATAGAGAAGGTCCTGTGCTCTGGGTTTAAGACCACAGAGAAGGCCCTGTGCTCTGGGTTTAAGACCACAGAGAAGGCCCTGTGCTCTGGGTTTAAGACCACAGAGAAGGCCCTGTGCTCTGGGTTTGAGACCACAGAGAAGGCCCTGTGCTCTGGGTTTAAGACCACAGAGAAGGTCCTGTGCTCTGGGTTTGAGACCACAGAGAAGGCCCTGTGCTCTGGGTTTAAGACTAAAGTGAAGGTCCTGTGCTCTGGGTTTAAGACTAAAGAGAAGGCCCTGTGCTCTGGGTTTAAGACCACAGAGAAGGTCCTGTGCTCTGGGTTTAAGACCACAGAGAAGGCCCTTTGCTCGGGGTTTAAGACTAAAGAGAAGGTCCTGTGCTCTGGGTTTAAGACCACAGAGAAGGCCTTGTGCTCTGGGTTTAAGACCACAGAGAAGGCCCTGTGCTCTGGGTTTAAGACCACAGAGAAGGCCCTGTGCTCTGGGTTTAAGACTAAAGAGAAGGCCCTGTGCTCTGGGTTTAAGACCACAGAGAAGGCCCTGTGCTCTGGGCTTAAGACCACAGAGAAGGCCCTGTGCTCTGGGTTTAAGACCACAGAGAAGGCCCTGTGCTCTGGATTTAAGACTAAAGAGAAGGCCCTGTGCTCTGGGTTTAAGACTAAAGAGAAGGCCTTGTGCTCTGGGTTTAAGACCACAGAGAAGGCCCTGTGCATGTTCTCCACGTGTCTGCGTTGGATTCCTCCAGGTGCTCCGGTTTCACACTGAAGGCATCAAAATATGAATGAACTCATGTGGAATTATGTTTGACTAAAAAAGAAGTATGAAACTACTGAAAATACGTTTTGAATTCTAGGTTCTTCAAAGTACACACAGACACACACACACATATACACACACAGACACACACACACACGCACACACACAGACACACACACTCTCTCTCTGGTCTCTCTCTGGTCTCTCTCTGGTCTCTCTCTCTGGTCTCTCTCTCTGGTCTCTCTCTGGTCTCTCTCTGGTCTCTCTCTCTGGTCTCTCTCTGGTCTCTCTCTAGTCTCTCTCCCTGGTCTCTCTCTGGTCTCTCTCTGGGTTCTCTCTGGTCTCTCTCTGGTCTCTCTCTGGTCTCTCTCTAGTCTCTCTCTCTGGTCTCTCTGGTCTCTCTCTGGTCTCTCTCTGGTCTCTCTGGTCTCTCTCTGGTCTGATTTGTTCAAACATTTCACATTTACGAGGCCCTTTCTGTCGGACCAACGACCTGTTACTATGAAAACAGAGAAGTTAGAGACCAGAGCTTTAAATGGAAGAGACTGAGCAGTTCGTGGAAACGTTTACATCAGATTAAAACATTTCCGTCTTCAGAAAAAGTGACGATGACGAGATAAGAACATGTTCAAGAGACAGCGATCAGTGAAACCAGACCCAGACCAGACCTAGTCCTGGTTTAGACCGGCTTCAGTCCTGGTTTAGTCCTGGTTTAGTCCGGCTTCAGACCTGCTTCACACCTGCTTCAGACCTGCTTCAGACCTGCTTCAGACCTGGTTCAGACCTGCTTCAGACCTGCTTCAGACCTGGTTCAGACCTGGTTCAGACCTGGTTCAGACCTGGTTCAGACCTGGTCCAGTCCTGGTCCAGACCATGGCCCTCAGAGTCCTGCTTCTGTCCCTTTGCTGTCTGGGTAAGTGTTTGAATTCTCTTGTTCTATTTTTCAGACTTTTTGTTTGGTTCAAACGTAAACAGAGAAGTTGCTTCTGAACCAGAGCTTTTTAAAAAGTGTAGATTTTAGAAAACATTGTGTTGAAGCTGAAGAGCCTTTAATCTGCCTCTTTATGTGACAAGGTTTTTATTGTCGACTTTAAAAAAATAGATTAAAAACAATCAAAGTAAACCTTGTAGATCCTTGTTTGTTGGTGATTTAGGTCCCCGAGCTTTAGCCTCAGAGCTGCAGAGGAGGAGAGGAGGCGGTGGGGGCCGTCTCCATGGAGACAGCAGAGACTGAGAAAAATATCAGTCAGAATGAGAGAAAGTGAAGGAGGAATGGGCTCTGGACTTTCTCTGGTCTCTCTCTGGTCTTTCTCTGGTCTCTCTCTGGTCTCTCTCTGGTCTTTCTCTGGTCTCTCTCTGGTCTCTCACTGGCCTCTCTCTAGTCTCTCTCTCGGGTCTCTCTCTGGTCTCTCTCTGATCTCTCTCTGGTCTCTCTCTGGTCTCTCTCTGGTCTCTCCCTCTGTTCTCCCTCTGTTCTCCCACTGGTCTCTCTCGGTCTCTCTCTGATCTCTCTCTAGACTCTCTCTGGTCTCTCTCAGGTCTCTCTCTCTCTGGTCTCTCTCTGGTCTCTCTCTGGTCTCTCTCTGGTCTCTCTCTGGTCTCTCTCTGGTCTCCCTGGTCTCTCCGGTCTCTCTCTGGTCTTTCTTCGGTCTTTCTATCTCTGGTCTATCTCTGGTCTCTCTCTGGTCTCTCTCTGGTCTCTCTCTGGTCACTCTCTGGTCACTCTCTGGTCACTCTCTGGTCTCTCTCTGGTCTCTCTCTGGTCTTTGTCTCTCTGGTCTATCTTTGGTCTCCCTCTGGTTTGTCTCTCTCTGGTCTCTCTCTGGCCTCTCTCTGTCCTCTCTCTGGTCTCTCTTTGGTCTCCCTCTGGTCTCTCTGGTCTCTATCTCTGGTCCCTCTCTGGTCTCTCTTTAGTCTCTCTGGTGTCTCTCTGGTGTCTCTCTGGTCTCTCTTCGGTCTTTCCCTCTCTGGTCTTCCTCTGGTCTTTCTATCTCTGGTCTCTCTCTGGTCTCTCTCTGGTCTCTCTCTGGTCTCTCTCTGGTCTCTCTCTGGTCACTCTCTGGTCTCTCTCTGGTGTCTCTTTGGTCTCTCTCTGGTCTCTCTCTGGTCTCTCTCTGGTCACTCTCTGGTCTCTCTCTGGTGTCTCTCTGGTCTCTCTCTGGTCTCTCTTCGGTCTTTCTCTCTCTGGTCTTCCTCTGGTCTCTCTCTGGTCTCTCTCTGGTCTCTCTCTGGTCTCTCTCTGGTCTCTCTCTGGTCTCTCTTCGGTCTTTCTCTCTCTGGTCTTCCTCTGGTCTTTCTATCTCTGGTCTCTCTCTGGTCTCTCTCTGGTCTCTCTCTGGTCTCTCTCTGGTCTCTCTCTGGTCTCTCTCTGGTCACTCTCTGGTCACTCTCTGGTCTCTCTCTGGTCTCTCTCTGGTCTCTCTCTGGTGTCTCTCTGGTCTCTCTGGTCACTCTCTGGTCTCTCTGGTCACTCTCTGGTCTATCTCTAGTCTCCCTCTGGTCTCTCTCTGGTCTCTCTCTGGTTTCCCTCTGTTCTCCCTCTGTTCTCCCTCTGATCTCTCTCTGGACTCTCTCTGGTCTTTCTCTCTCTGGTCTATCTTTGGTCTCCCTCTGGTTTGTCTCTCTCTGGTCTCTCTTTGGTCTCCCTCTGGTCTCTCTGGTCTCTATCTTTGGTCCCTCTCTGGTCTCTCTTTAGTCTCTCTGGTGTCTCTCTGGTCTCTCTTCGGTCTTTCCCTCTCTGGTTTTCCTCTGGTCTTTCTATCTCTGGTCTCTCTCTGGTCTCTCTCTGGTCTCTCTTCGGTCTTTCTCTCTCTGGTCTTCCTCTGGTCTTTCTATCTCTGGTCTCTCTCTGGTCTCTCTCTGGTCACTCTCTGGTCTCTCTCTGGTCTCTCTCTGGTCTCTCTCTGGTCTCTCTCTGGTCTCTCTCTGGTGTCTCTCTGGTCTCTCTGGTCACTCTCTGGTCTCTCTGGTCACTCTCTGGTCTATCTCTAGTCTCCCTCTGGTCTCTCTCTGGTCTCTCTGGTCTCTCTCTGGTTTCCCTCTGTTCTCCCTCTGTTCTCCCTCTGATCTCTCTCTGGACTCTCTCTGGTCTCTCTCTGGTCTCTCTCTGGTCTCTCTCTCTCTGGTCTCTCTCTGGGCTCTCTCTGGTCTCTCTCTCTCTGGTCTCTCTCTGGTCTCTCTCTCTGGTCTCTCTCTGGTTTCTTTCTGGTCTCTCTCTGGTCTCTCCGTGGTCTCTCCGGTCTCTCTCTGGTCTCTCTCTGGTCTTTCTTCGGCCTTTCTCTCTATGGTCTCTCTGGTCTTTCTATCTCTGGTCTATCTCTGGTTTCCCTCTGTTCTCCCTCTGTTCTCCCTCTGATCTCTCTCTGGACTCTCTCTGGTCTCTCTCTGGTCTCTCTCTGGTCTCTCTCTCTCTGGTCTCTCTCTGGGCTCTCTCTGGTCTCTCTCTCTCCGGTCTCTCTCTGGTCCCTCTCTGGTCTCTCTCTGGTGTCTCTGTGGTCTCTCTTTAGTCTCTCTCTCTGGTCTCTCTCTGGTCTCTCTCTGGTCAGTCACTGGTCTCTCTCTGGTGTCTCTGTGGTCTCTCTTTAGTCTCTCTCTCTGACCTCTCTCTGGTCTCTCTCTGGTCTCTATCTTATCAGTCACTGGTCTCTATCTGACCTCTCTCTGGTCTCTCTCTGGTCTCTCTCTGGTCTCTCTCTGGTTTTTCAGTGTTCCTCAGTTGTGTGTCGCCCTGTGTCATGTGACCCACAGTCGATATTTTGTAACACAACTTTTCTGTGTGCAGGGGTCCTGGGAGAAACACACAACTCATGGGGTAACACACACACACACACAATTTGTCAGGTAACACACACACACAATTCACCAGGTGACACACACACACACACACACATACACACACACACACACATTTGAGACGTTGTAAGGACATTTTTTCTAAAATCCCTTTAAACCAGACTGTACATAGGTATACGGGGACACTGGGTTCCCGTGGTGCTAGAGCCTCAAAAATCATATCAATGATCATGAAAAAAATCACAGAACCTATACACGGCTTAAAATTTAAAGATTTCCTTTGCTGCACTGAGATATAAAAAATGACTGTTTTCAAGACTTTTCAGGGGTTTGTAAAGACTTTTCAAAAATCTATAAGGACAGTGTGGTTTACAAGGTCAGTGATGTCATCATACACACACACACTATGTATAACCTGGTTTGAAAGGACACATGGTCTGTGAGTTCTGGTCCGCACACACATACACTGTGTATAACCTGGTTTGAAAGGACACATGGTCTGTGAGGCCTGGTCCGCACACACACACACTGTGGAAAACCTGTTCTGAAAGGACACATGGTGTGTAAGGCCAGGTCAACACACACATACACTGTGTATAACCTGGTTTGAAAGGACACATGGTGTGTAAGGCCAGGTCAACACACACATACACTGTGTATAACCTGGTTTGAAAGGACACATGGTCTGTGAGGCCTGGTCCGCACACACATACACTGTGGATAACCTGTTCTGAAAGGACACATGGATAATGAGGCCAAAGAGACTGAGGCACATCATTATAATAATCAATAATCTATGGAGGATTGCTTTTTTAAGAGTTTGAATTGTCTCTGCAAACACGTGTAGAGCTTATTCTTCAGTCTACTGCCAAACTTTGTCATATATTCCCTTGATACCTTCACTGAATTCCAGTTATTCCTAGTTTCAACTGGCTTCACCGTCTCTATCCTGCACTTAAATAGATGGTACATCTATAATCACTCCATTCTAAAAGAAAATGAGATCAAGCAACAAAAGGTTTACAGACATAACTGCCTCTTACCAACAGAGACGTGTCAATCACACACAAACTATATCTGTATCCACGAGAACTCAACTGCCAATCTGCAAGCATGCATCACATCTAAGGGTGGGCGATATGGACAAAAATAAATATCTTGATACTTTATACCCAACTCCCGATAACGACATTGTCACAATATCTTTAAAATCATAAATGATTACACAAAATGATCTGCAATGTTTTGCTTGCCATGGCATCTATAGATAAGAGACAGTGTAGATCAAAAATGAAGCTTTTTATTTTCTGAAGTGCTACACACATCTTTGCAAAACATGCACTAACATATATTAACATTAAAAATCAGATTCAAGAAACACAGAAAAAACACATCCAAAAAGGCTCAATATTTACTGAAATGTACAAATAAAGCAGTGATTGGCTTTTTAGGCACACATTAGACCAATGGGCATCTTTCCTTCTCTAATTGTAATATGTATTGGAAAATAAAAAAGATAATACAATAAAGCATATCTTCAAATTGGCTTTCACGATATTATTGTCTACGATATATTTTGCCCACTCCTAATCACTTCCCCACCAGGTGTGTCACTGGTCTAAGGCGTGTCCAGGTGTGTCACTGGTCTAAGGCGTGTCCAGGTGTGTCACTGGTCTAAGGCGTGTCCAGGTGTGACACTGGTCTAAGGTGTGTCACTGGTCCATGGCGTGTCACTGGTCCATAACGTGTCAATGGTCCATGGCGTGTCACTGGTCCATGACGTGTCACTGGTCCATGACGTGTCCAGGCGTGTCACTGGTCCATGGCGTGTTTACGGCGTGTCACTGGTCCATGAAGTGTCCATGGCGTGTCACTGGTCCATGGCGTGTCCAAGCGTGTCACTGGTCCATGACGTGTCACTGGTCCATGGCGTGTCACTGGTCCATGGCGTGTCACTGGTTCATGACGTGTCACTGGTCCATGACGTGTCACTGGTCCATGACGTGTCCAGGCGTGTCACGTGTCCATGACGTGTCCAGGCGTGTCACTGGTCCATGGCGTGTCCAGGCGTGTCATTGGTCCATGGCGTGTCCGGGCGTGTCATTGGTCCGTGGCGTGTCACTGGTCCATGACGTGTCACTGGTCCATGGCGTGTCACTGGTCCATGGCGTGTCCAGGCTGCTCACACCCAGACACGTCATGGACCAGTGACACGCCTGGACACGCCGTGGACACGTCACGGAGCAGTGACACGCCTGGACACGCCATGGACACGTCATGGACCAGTGACACGCCTGGACATGCCATGGACCAGTGACACACCCAGACACGTCATGGACCAGTGACACGCCCGGACACGTCATGGACCAGTGACACGCCCGGACACGCCATGGACCAGTGACACGCCTGGACACGCCGTGGACACGTCACGGAGCAGTGACACGCCTGGACACGCCATGGACACGTCATGGACCAGTGACACGCCTGGACATGCCATGGACCAGTGACACACCCAGACACGTCGTGGACCAGTGACACGCCCGGACACGTCATGGACCAGTGACACGCCCGGACACGCCATGGACCAGTGACACGCCTTGGACACGTCATGGACCAGTGACACGCCTGGACACGCCATGGACACGTCATGGACCAGTGACACGCCTGGACACGCCATGGACCAGTGACACGC
This sequence comes from Knipowitschia caucasica, assembly GCA_964034765.1. Taxonomy (NCBI): domain Eukaryota; kingdom Metazoa; phylum Chordata; class Actinopteri; order Gobiiformes; family Gobiidae; genus Knipowitschia; species Knipowitschia caucasica. The sequence goes on from OZ035825.1 coordinate 4,033,280, forward strand.
CTGGACACGCCATGGACCAGTGACACGCCTGGACACGCCATGGACCAGTGACACGCCTGGACACGCCATGGACCAGTGACACGCCCGGACACGTCATGGACCAGTGACACGCCCGTACACGTCATGGACCAGTGACACGCCCGTACACGTCATGGACCAGTGACACGCCCGGACACGCCATGGACCAGTGACACGGCGTGGCGTGTCCAGGCGTGTCACTGGTCCATGGCGTGTCCAGGCGTGGCGTGTCACTGGTCCATGGCGTGTCCAGGCGTGTCACTGGTCCATGACGTGTCCAGGCGTGTCACTGGTCCATGACGTGTCCAGGCGTGTCACTGGTCCATGACGTGTCCAGGCGTGGTACTGGTCCTTGGCGTGTCACTGGTCCATGGCGTGTCCAGGCGTGTCACTTGTCCATGGCGTGTCCAGGCGTCTCACTGGTCCATGACGTGTCCGGGCTGCTCACACCTGGACACGCCGTGGACACGTCATGGACCAGTGACACGCCATGGACCAGTGACACGCCCGGACACGGCGTGGACCAGTGACACACCGTGGACACGTCATGGACCAGTGACACGCCTGGACACGCCATGGACCAGTGACACGCTTGGACACGCCATGGACCAGTGACACGCCGTGGACACGTCATGGACCTGTGACACACCGTGGACACATCAAGGACCAGTGACACGCCTGGACACGCCATGGACCAGTGACACGCCTGGACACGTCATGGACCTGTGACACACCTGGACACGCCATGGACCAGTGACACACCTGGACACGCCATGGACCAGTGACCGCCACCACCTGAGATAGAAAAGCCATAATATCAAACACAAAGAACAATGTTAGCTTTATCACTGAGCTGTATTTATTCACCTCATTAATCTGGTCATGAACAGAACAGCATTGTGAAAGTTACATGGAAAATAAAGGTGAAACCAAACATTTAAATGTCCATATAGAATTCAGTCTTATAATGCCTCTTTAAGGTCAAACCTCAAAATCTGTAATATCTTGAATGGATCTACTCTCCAAGACTGTGTGTTCCATTTCCTGGACTTTATGTCACTGCTGAATGGTGGCAGTTAAACCAATGAGAGGCCTCAGATGCTTCTTCACTGCTGTTATCCGCCTTGATGAAACAACTCTGAAACATTAAGAGAGATGAATTAGAATATTAAAACAACAAAAGACAAAAACATCTAAATAGATGAAGTTTCTATATACCAGTGCTTGTGCCCCCTTTTAAGACCGCAAACATAATCTGTACCCCCTATTCCTTGTTAAGATATACATTTAAACAGCCCCCATTATTCTTCAAATCCATCAAGGGAGATGAAAAGATGGAAAGAAGGAACTTTTAAGATAAACTAGTGAAACACATCTATTCTATTCCTGTGACATGTTTGGTTAGGATAATTGTAATGATACCACTCAACACACAAGAGCAATATACACTAGAGCTGTAAACAGCAGGTAAATAACTCTGGGACAAGCATTTGCTTCCACAGCACTACACAACCTCAAACTGCAAATATGTTCATTAACCCTAGATTTATCTGTTCCAATAAAGCAACAACAGGTAACAACTTTATTACACATACAGCACCCTGTGTATGTGACACACAGAACAGACCAGGACTGAGAGGACTCTGTGTTAGTGAGGACATCTATATTCAATATGAGACATTTACAACATCTGTGTGTGTGACACACAGGACAGACCAGGACTGAGAGGACTCTGTGTTAATGAGGACATCTATATTCAATATGAGACATTTACAACATCTGTGTGTGTGACACACAGGACAGACCAGGACTGAGAGGACTCTGTGTTAATGAAGACATCTATATTCAATATGAGACATTTACAACATCTGTGTGTGTGACACACAGAACAGACCAGGACTGAGAGGACTCTGTGTTAATGAGGACATCTATATTCAATATGAGACATTTACAACATCTGTGTGTGTGACACACAGGACAGACCAGGACTGAGAGGACTCTGTGTTAGTGAGGACCAGCTAAACTGAAAATGAGACATTAACTATACTAAGTGTAAGATATTCACATGCATTAAAAGGGACACCCTCACTCAAACCTAAGTTTATGACACTCTAAATGATGCAGCAGAGTGTTTTAAGAGATGACCGTAAGTGTGTTCAGGATGTACCTACCAGTATTATTGTACTTCATTGATACTGGTCGGTCCACGGCGTGTCCAGGCTTGACACTGGTCCATGGTGGGTCCAGGCGTGTCACTGGTCCAAGGGCGTGTCCAGGCGTGACACTGGTCCATGGTGGGTCCAGGCGTGTCACTGGTCCAAGGGCGTGTCCAGGCGTGACACTGGTCCATCCCGGGTCCAGGCGTGTCACTGGTCCATCCCGGGTCCAGGCGTGTCACTGGTCCATAGCGGGTCCAGGCGTGTCACTGGTCCAGGGCGGGTCCAGGCGTGTCACTGGTCCAGGGCGGGTCCAGGGCGTGTCCAGGTGTGTCACTGGTCCACTGCGTGTCCAGGTGTGTCACTGGCCACCGCCTGAGATAAAAAGGCCTTGATATCAAACACACAGAACAATGTTAGCTTTATCACTGAGCTGTATTTGTATCTGGTCATGAACAGAACAGCATTCTGAAAGTTACAAGGAAAATAAAGGAGAAACCAAACATTTAAAAGTCCATTTAGAATTCAGCCTCAAGCCGCGTTCAGACCGGATCATGCTGCGTCGGCTTTCAATGCAAAGTCAATGGTGACGCACGTTTGAGCGTCAAAATGCATGTGCGGACTGCTCCTGTGGAGACGCACGGACTGTTCAGTAGAGACGTTGCTCAGTAGAGACGCACGGACTGCTCAGTAGAGACGTTGCTCAGTAGAGACGCACAGACTGCTCAGTAGAGACGTTGCTCTGTAGAGACGCACGGACTGCTCTGTAGAGACACACGGACTGCTCTGTAGAGACGCACGGACTGCTCGGTAGAAACGCACGGACTGCTCGGTAGAGACGCACGGACTGCTCAGTAGAGACGCACAGGCTGTTCAATAGAGACGCACGGACTGCTCTGTAGAGACGCACTGACTGCTCTGTAGAGACGCACTGACTGCTTTGTAGAGACGCACGGACACGGACTGCTTTGTAGAGACGCACGGACTGCTCGGTAGAGACGCACGGACTGCTCGGTAGAGACGCACGGACTGCTCGGTAGAGACGCACGGACTGCTCTGTAGAGACGCATGGACTGCTCGGTAGAGACACAAAGACTGGTCAGCAGAGACGCACGGACTTTTCAGCAGAGACGCACGGACTATTCAGTAGAGACGCACGGACTGCTCTGTAGAGATGCACGGACTGCTCAGTAGAGACGAACAGACTGCTCAGTAGAGACACACGGACTGCTCACTAGAGACACACGGACTGCTCACTAGAGACGAACGGACTGCTCCCTAGAGACACACGGACTTCTCACTAGAGACACACGGACTGCTCACTAGAGACACACGGACTGCTCACTAGAGACACACGGACTGCTCACTAGAGACACACGGACTGCTCACTAGAGGCACACGGACTGCTCACTAGAGACACACGGACTACTCACTAGAGACACACGGACTGCTCACTAGAGACTCAGACTGCGCGGCAAAGTCGAAGGGGAGGAGCAGGAGCGGGAAATGTATGCACGCAGGAGATAAATATTGCTGAACGTTTCCTCGGACGTACGTGCAGCAACCAATCCGCAGAGAGAGAGAGCCGCAAAGTGGTCACGGGGACATTAGCGGACTGAGCAAGCAGACTGAACATACTGTCAACGGCTAAAACAGGAGCCACACCAGGACTAAAACCGGGGTTGACAACGGGGGACATAGTGCTTGTGAACATATGCGTTTTCATGCTCCCATGACTTTACGCAACTGCTTTGAGTGTTTGCCGATGCAGAAACTGAAAATGAGACATTTAACTACTCAGAGTAAGATATTCACATGTCTTAAAGGGACACGCTCACTCAAACCTAAGTTTATGACACTCTAAATGATGCAGCCAAGTGTTTAAAGTAAATATGTCCCTTACAAACCATAGTTTCTAAACATCATGCATCCAAAATTAAGCAGCAGAACTAACCTGTTGCGCAGGGCTGTCTGACTCTTCACTTTCAGTTCAGCGTCTGTTGAGGAGAACACATGATATGAAGGCACAATGCTTAGCAAGACCAGGTGTTTTTACCAGGAGTAGCTAAGGTTTTATCTAAAATGCTCAATTTTTTTATCTTATTTTTAAAATGCTATAACTTAAAAGTGATAAGAGATTGAGGATTTCTGTAAATTATAACAATTAAGGATGGCCCAAAACGTATGTAGGGAATAAAAGTACCCTGCTCTCTCTATCTCGTCCAACGTTACTGCCGCCCCGTGAATACGACAGTATTAGCGGAGGCTGGACGTCAGGGCACTGACTTCTAATCATCCATCCATCCATCTTCTTCCCCTTAATCCATTTCTGGGTCGGGGGGGTGGCAGTCAGAGCTACTGTGACAGTTCACAGAGCACCAGCCCCTCCCTGATCCTCCTGCAGTTAGTGAGTCCATAGGAGCCTTGATTTTTGAGTGGGGGCTTTAGGCAAAGTGGGGTTATGTGTCTTGCCCAAGGACAAAATGACAGCAATCACCAGTGGGAGTCGTGAAGTAGGTCTCGTGGTGGGCTCGAACCCACGAGCTTCAGCCTTAAAGACCAATGCTCTACTAAGTGAGCCACTGTCGCCCAGTCTAGACTCCTAGTCTTGTTCTCCGCAAATCTAACCTTTCTTCAAACTTCCAAATGACCGCCCTGACCCTGAGAAATACTGTTCCAACTGACACTGAGCGTCTGAAGTGTTTAAAGTGTCTAAAGTTTGTGTTTGTTGCAGTACAACACTGGCACGCTGCTGCAGCTGCACTCGCTTCGCTATGATTTCGGCACTGGTTCAACACGGTCTTGCTCAATTATTTTGTATATGAGCATGGCCATTTTAAATAGTACTGCATCTTGTCGACAAGAGGGTTAAGTAAGGTATTACCTCTGGATAAGTCTGCAGAGAGAACATCAGGGTCCAAGTCACTGTGTGGTCACCAAACTCTGCAACATGTTGTCCAGCAATGATGCTTATACCACTGAGCTGTGTCTAAACAAGAGGAACAGAAAAATACACATCATCTTCACCAGCCATACCCAAATTGAGGTCTGGGGCCTATTGGGGCCCTCTCTGTCTTGATATGTAACAATATACACATTTTCAATGTCATCTAGCCAACATCAGCTCTGCCAACATAGGTTATAAATCATTGTAATGCTCAGGATCTCTGTAATCATGTTGTTTCTGTGATGAAGAGATGGCTATAATCTCACAAGTCAAATCATTATCACACATGTGCATAGGATGGACTGTGAAATATGAAGAAAAGCGTAATATGGAACCTTTAAAACTATGCCTTTGGACTGTGATGATGCTTTGACCTACTTAAGATAATATAAGAATTCCTTTATTTGTCCCACAGTGGGGACGAATACTTCTTTTATTAGCTATTGTAAAACAATGGGACTTATTTCTTTAACAAACAGCCATAAATAAGCTAACCTCAAAAGAGGACTCCCTGATGTCCCGCTGCAGGACTCGACTCTCTGGTTCCTCTCATAGTTTTTCAAACAGTAAATTACTTCCGTCCTCTTAACATTCACAAAACATTTCCCTAGTCATCAAGTTTGAAGCAGTGTTTTGAAGCTCAAATCAAAACTCTCAAGTTAAATCAGTCCTGGTTTAGACAGTGTTGTTGTAATACTGCATTTCACCTGCATGGCTGTGTACTTACTTACTTACTTGTGGGAGAAATATCCATCCATTTTCTTCCCCAGTCAGAGCTGCACCCAGAGCACCAGCCCCTCACTGATCCTCCTGCAGGTGGAGAGTCCAGAGGAGCACATTATGAATGATTAAATTATATTAATTCTAATAGACTATTATAGACCTAATACATGCAGGTTATATAATATACCCTATAGTAATAACATACTATCGCCAAAACAGCCCCTTACCGGGGAACACATCTCTTTTAAGCTTTAAGGAACACAGTAGGCCTATTATTTTATTTCTATTAAGAATACAGATGTATATAATTTAATGAAACTAAAACATTTTATTTAACAAGCATTTCCATGCAAATGGAAGGTACTAGTGATTATTATACTATTGTTATTTCATCATCAAGTCACTCACATCCCAGTGGAAGCAGATGTTGGAGGTTATGGACTATGTGGACTAAATGGGACACTTATAATTTTATGGCATAAGGATTATGCTATGCCCTTTGCCATTAATGGATAATCAAAGCCTATTTGTATGATTTCTGCAAAAAGTGCATCATAATAAATACCTCAAATGTCTTATCTCTATTGTTCTTATAATTGTAGTCTTCTAACTGGCCTTATAAAAGCAATAGGCATTATGTAGTATGCATAAACAGGGCGTTAGCCACTTAGCTCCGCAGCTAATCTAGGATACTTTGTGCTAAACAACCTGTGGCCAGCTGTAACTCTTCCCAGTATTGACTCACCACGGCCCTGTCTCCTCTGTGGACAATATAGTTGCTGTAGATTTTCTGAACAAGTGGCTGTAGCACACATTCGCGTTAGCTTTAGCGTTAGCTCTGCTGCTAAACTAGGCTGCTTTGTGCTATGTGGTGACAGTGAAAACTCTCTCCTACCTCCGTGCGGGTGTCTCTCCATGTCCTGTGTCCCTCTGCGCGGCTGCTCCTCTCCTGTCTCCTTTGTGGATGTATAATTACTGCAGAAATGCATAAACTTCCCCTTGACAGAAGAGACGCTCTGTTGTCCTTCCCCACGGAGCATGCGCAGTGCTGACTTTGTGTGTGTGTGTATATTTTCCCGCGGTTGTGTATAATTCCCCTTTTTCCCGCGCGGGAGAAAACCACCACTAGGGGCAGTGGCGGACACACAAATGTACCACTTTTCTCAGGTTTCTGGATTAAAAAGACTTTTGAGAAAACCACTTTTTAGGCATTAAAAAATGCATAGAAAACGATTTAGAATGTAATTTTTATGAGGACAGCAAATTGTCCTCCTAAACCGGAGGGTCCTCCTTACTCGGAGAAAAGTCTTGAAAATCGGCCTCGTAAACCAGAAAACAAACACACACACACACACACACACACACATACACGTTTTTGTTACCTGGTGGGTCCCTTTGACAGGGCCGTTCAGAATGGGACCCATAGACATAATCTTTTTTTACTGGGACTACTTTAAGTAATACAAAACAGTCAATAGAAACCAAACAACTATTTTAAAGGAATTTTATTTTAGATTTTGTTTTCGAATTGCAGTGATTCTATTTTTGACATAGAATTTAATGCCACTCCATGTCCGATGTCTAAGGTCATCTGGTGAGGCATTAATGCAGGCCAGGCCAGGCCAGGCCAGGCAGTGAGACTTCCCAGGGACCTTTCCAGTCTGTATGAAAGGTGTCATGGTCTTCTCCACAGCCTTCACCTCAGATGCAGACCATGGCTTTCTTACACGTTCTAGGGAGAGAAATAAAAATATATTAGCAATATACACTCCCAGGGTGAGTACCAAGCAGCCTGGCTGTAATCCCCCACCTGGTACACTTACCAGAAGGGGCACTGCCACTACCATGGGGTGCATCTGGATGAATGGTTGAAGGTTCTCCGCTTGAAGTTTCTTTTAGCCCGTCCGTTTGTGAGAGGATCTCTACTGCTCTCCCTGTCGCACAGAAAATAAAAATACAAGTGGCCTTTAGGGGAAAAAAATCATACATATTTTAATAATATCAAGAATTACCTTCAGGCTCAATTTGTATCTGGTCGAGGCTCTTTCCTTCGAATTCCGTCACTCTTCCCTGCTCCATGGCCATCAACACTTTGCTGATTTTGGCCAGCTCCAGTGTCCCCTCTGGTAGTCTGTAATATTGTCTGTGGATGCGAATGTCATGGCCGAGGAAGTTGGCAAGTATGTCCATCTCATTCTCTTTCATATTGAGAACTGTAGACATAGTAGCTATGTGCTTTCTAAGTTTGGTTGAGGATAGCATCTCTGGATGCACCGCACCAGACTGGCTACCTGGCGTAGGGAGTCTGATCCCCTGATGTGGGTGTCTGCGCCCGGGCGGGAAAAGAAGTATGGGTTATGGTCAGAGATGGAACAGGCCCTTCTGTTCTCCACCAGCACCTCCATCGAAGCAATCATTTCAGGAGTCAAAAGAACCGGCACTTTCCGACTTCTTTTCCCTTTAATTTCAATGCGTTGAAAATGCTGACACAGCTTTTTCTCAAGTTGGGACAGTCCCAGAGCAATGTCAGAATGGATCCCAGTCTTACTTCTTAAGGTAAAGGCTGTCAGTGGCATCTTTGAAACCTCACCTTCCCTTCTTCGATTGAAAATGATGACCTCACAAAGAGTCAAAACTGCCAGTTTAGACCAATGCTTAGACGTTGGCTCACTTATTAGGGTTTGCACATATTCAGGTCGACATACCTCAATATGTGCATGCATGGCTCTAACGTCCTCAGTCAGAGGGAGCAGGTCCGGAGTGTTCCACTTGGCTTGCCGGAGGGTCTGTAGGGCAGCAGAAGAAACACAGACGTCCCACCTCTTCTCAAAAAGCAGCCGGCTTCGTTGGAGGTTTTTAATAAATAGTTCATCAACACAATGCTCCATTTTTGAGTCACATTCAAGAATATCTGCTAGCTTTCTGAGGCTATGGCCGAGTTTGATTTGTTTCCTCATCATATCCAGCCACAGACCTGACTGCATCAATCACATGGTTAAAGTTGGAAGGAATAAAGAAATCCTTAATTGTTTTCAGTTTCCCTGCGGTTTTTGCTTCGTTAATTAACCTACCGACTTCTCTCATTTTCTGCCTAATGTAATCATGCTTAGTCTTATCATGCCCGTGTTTTAAGTACAGGTGCTCTCCGAGTCTCAGAATCCCCTTTTCTGCTTTGACAACACCCGTGACCTCATCCTGATGCATTGCCAAAATTAAAGACCACAGCTTTTTGCTGATGCCCTCCGGTACAGGCTGGGCTAGGGAGCAGAGGGACTGGACCCTACTTCTACCTGGTTTAGCCTGGTTTAGCCTGGTTTAGCCTGGTTTAGCCTGGTTTAGCCTGGGCATCTTTCTGTGAAAGCCGGCACCTGGCCACATGCCTCCACAGCGACTTTCGCTTAAGCAATGCCCCACAGTCTATACAGTGCAAAAACTCACTGGATTTAACTGGGGAATTTGGCTGTTTAGCTGGGACTAAAGTTCCAATGCCGGCCTTTAAAACCTCAAAATTGTGCTCACGGTTTCCACTATTCCTGATCAAATCAAACTGAAGTTTACGTGCTTTAGATTTCACAGGTAGAGCCAATGCTCTGGCTACGTCACTTTCATTTCCATGTTTTCTAGTCAAATGACGGGACATTTTGTCGCAGGACATTGAACAGTAGAGGCAGAAGTGTCTCTTGCTGTAAACTCGCCCCCCATTTTTCTTCTTTTGCAGCTGCATGATAACAATCTTATTTGCCTTTGGTTCGTCACTTTCCGAGTCTTGAAGAAAAGTGTTTTTGATTTTTCTTTTTCCATACTTTTTTACAGGTTTCTTCTTGACAGTTAAATCGTCAGAATCTGAGTCGACTTCATCAATTAGGGACTCTTGACTAAGCTGCACAAACAACAAATAATTTGTAATCATTCTATATAACAATTTGAAGTCATGACTTGTAGTCAGCACTTACCAGTGGTTTGTAAGCGTGCGCTTCAGTGTGCTCCTCCATGATTTCTTGCAGCCTAATGAACCACACACTTGCACCTTTTTCTAGCCTGACACCTGATTTCCTCTGTTGTGCTGCTCCATGATTGGCTCCAGCCTGCTGGACTGAAATTGCCCCAGTGTGCCCCTCCTTGATATTCCGCAACCCACCACCAGGGTTCCGACACATAACACACTTTTTTCAGGAAAGTAAACCTCCAGGGGTCCTTTCCATATTTTTACAGAGACTGCATAAGGACCGTTAGAAAAGCATTACCCATTGATTATTAAGCTTGGACCAGTGGGGTCCGGTGTTCGGGCCCCACCACGTAAAACCAGTCCCCATGACGTGAGCGGAATCTCAGGTTATGGACCCCACCAGGAGTTAAAAACAAGTGCACAGATACACACACACACAGACACACACACACACAGACACACACACACACACACACACACACACTGACAGTGTCTCCTGTTCCAGGCTCTTACAGTCTGAGGCTGGAGGGAGGAGCCAGTCGCTGTCAGGGGGAGGTGCAGCTGCAGAGACCAGGTCTGGACTGGACTCCACTGGGTCCAGATCCATACTATAATTATGAGTCTGTTCCTCTGGAGTTTGGATCCAGAGTCTGCTCTGAGCTGGACTGTGGCTCTGCTCTGTCTCTGGAGGAAAAAACAGTTCAAGAACGAAAAGCTGTGAAAGTCAAACCCTTCTGTGATGAACCTGAACTGATCGACTGTTTTGATAAAGAAACATCTGACTCTGATCGAAGTCTTCATCTCAACTGCTCAGGTCAGACACACTCACCTTTTCACACCAACATTTATCACTTCACCATCATCAGAAGGAGGCGCAGCTTTGACACTGAGTCAGAAGGAGGCGCAGCTTTGACACTGAGTCAGAAGGAGGCTTTGACACTGAGTCAGAAGGAGGCGCAGCTTTGACACTGAGTCAGAAGGAGGCGCAGCTTTGACAGTGAGTCAGAAGGAGGCGCAGGTTTGACAGTGAGTCAAAAGGAGGTGCAGGTTTGACAGTGAGTCAGAAGGAAATGCAGGTTTGACAGTGAGTCAGAAGGAGGCGCAGCTTTGACAGTGAGTCAGAAGGAGGCGCAGGTTTGACAGTGAGTCAGAAGGAGGCGCAGCTTTGACTCTGAGTCAGAAGGAGGCGCAGCTTTGACAGTGAGTCAGAAGGAGGCGCAGGTTTGACAGTGAGTAAGAAGGAGGCGCAGGTTTGACAGTGAGGTTCGACAGTGAGTCAGAAGGAGGCGCAGGTTTGAGAGTGAGTCAGAAGGAGGCGCAGGTTTGACAGTGAGTCAGAAGGAAGCTCAGCTTTGACAGTGAGTCAGAAGGAGGCGAAGGTTTGACAGTGAGTCAGAAGGAGGCGCAGCTTTGACAGTGAGTCAGAAGGAGGCGCAGGTTTGACAGTGAGTCAGAAGGAGGCGCAGGTTTGTTAGTGAGTCAGAAGGAGGCGCAGCTTTGACAGTGAGTCAGAAGGAGGCGCAGGTTTGACAGTGAGTCAGAAGGAGGCGCAGGTTTGTTAGTGAGTCAGAAGGAGGCGCAGGTTTGACAGTGAGTCAAAAGGAGGTGCAGGTTTGACAGTGAGTCAGAAGGAGATGCAGGTTTGACAGTGAGTCAGAAGGAGGCGCAGCTTTGACAGTGAGTCAGAAGGAGGCGCAGGTTTGACAGTGAGTCAGAAGGAGGCGCAGCTTTGACAGTGACTTAGAAGGGAGCGCAGGTTTGACAGTGAGTCAGAAGGAGGCGCAGGTTTGACAGTGAGTAAGAAGGAGGCGCAGGTTTGACAGTGAGGTTCGACAGTGAGTCAGAAGGAGGCGCAGGTTTGAGAGTGAGTCAGAAGGAGGCGCAGGTTTGACAGTGAGTCAGAAGGAGGCGCAGGTTAGACAGTGAGTCAGAAGGAGGCGCAGGTTTGACAGTGAGTCAGAAGGAAGCTCAGCTTTGACAGTGAGTCAGAAGGAGGCGAAGGTTTGACAGTGAGTCAGAAGGAGGCGCAGCTTTGACAGTGAGTCAGAAGGAGGCGCAGGTTTGACAGTGAGTCAGGAGGCGCAGGTTTGTTAGTGAGTCAGAAGGAGGCGCAGGTTTGACAGTGAGTCAAAAGGAGGTGCAGGTTTGACAGTGAGTCAGAAGGAGATGCAGGTTTGACAGTGAGTCAGAAGGAGGCGCAGCTTTGACAGTGAGTCAGAAGGAGGCGCAGGTTTGACAGTGAGTCAGAAGGAGGCGCAGCTTTGACACTGAGTCAGAAGGAGGCGCAGCTTTGACAGTGAGGTTCGACAGTGATTCAGAAGGAGGCGCAGGTTTGAGAGTGAGTCAGAAGGAGGCGCAGGTTTGACAGTGAGTCAGAAGGAGGCGCAGCTTTGACAGTGAGTCAGAAGGAGGCGCAGCTTTGACAGTGAGTCAGAAGGAGGCGCAGGTTTGACAGTGAGTCAGAAGGAAGCTCAGCTTTGACAGTGAGTCAGAAGGAGGCGAAGGTTTGACAGTGAGTCAGAAGGAGGCGCAGGTTTGTTAGTGAGTCAGAAGAAGGCGCAGGTTTGACAGTGAGTCAGAAGGAGGCGCAGCTTTGACAGTGAGTCAGAAGGAGGCGCAGCTTTGACAGTGAGTCAGAAGGAGGTGCAGGTTTGACAGTGAGTCAGAAGGAGGCGCAGGTTTGTTTAGTGAGTCAGAAGGAGGCGCAGGTTTGACAGTGAGTCAAAAGGAGGTGCAGGTTTGACAGTGAGTCAGAAGGAGTTGCAGGTTTGACAGTGAGTCAGAAGGAGGCGCAGCTTTGACAGTGAGTCAGAAGGAGGCGCAGGTTTGACAGTGAGTCAGAAGGAGGCGCAGCTTTGACACTGAGTCAGAAGGAGGCGCAGCTTTGACAGTGAGTCAGAAGGAGGCGCAGGTTTGACAGTGACTTAGAAGGAAGCGCAGGTTTGACAGTGAGTCAGAAGGAGGCGCAGGTTTGACACTGAGTCAGAAGGAGGCGCAGCTTTGACAGTGAGTCAGAAGGAGGCGCAGGTTTAACAGTGAGTCAGAAGGAGGCGCTGGTTTGACAGTGAGTCAGAAGGAGGCGCAGGTTTGACAGTGAGTCAGAAGGAGGCGCAGCTTTGACAGTGAGTCAGAAGGAGGCACAGGTTTGACAGTGAGTCAGAAGGAGGCGCAGGTTTGACAGTGAGTCAGAAGGAGGCGCAGGTTTGATAGTGACTCATGTGAACGTTCTATCTTCAGTTTCATCAAAGACAGCCCCTGATGATGTCACACACAGGAGAAAGTACAGAACACACACACAACACAACAGGGAGAGCAACACACAGAACAACACAGCTTTTTATGGACACGCTACAATACAATACAAAACAGTGACACAATTACACACACCAGGACTCAATCAAGGATGAAGAAATACAAACACACACACGCTAATATTTCAGTCCATGGACCTGAAAGCA